>JXTB01000035.1:526388-592089 GCA_002914805.1 Parasponia andersonii
GGAATGAAGTCAAAAATTTCTAAATCGTCTTCTACTACAAATGCCCTAAATTCAAAAAAAAATAAAACCCTCAAATCATATTTTGCTTACCTTCTTTTGAGGACTCATTTTTCTCAACGTAATCCTAAACAGTGAGAGAGATTTACGATAAACGGTACGACGAGTTTTCGTCTTCCTCGGTTAACAACACGATGGATTCTTGGCTCTTCAGAGAAGGAGACGAAAGAGAGAGTTGGAGAGAGAGAGAGAGAGAGAGAGAAATTAGGAGTTTAAGGGGAAGAGACATATTTTCTCTTAGGTATTAGTAAGGGTATTTTCGTCCGCAAATATATTTTTCAAATGTTTTTTAACTTGTACATATGGGCCAAAATAAGGGTATTACAGAGCATAATTAACCTAGTTTCTCTTATGGTAACCTTTTTTCTTTTTCTTAAGCTTGGATAAGTTAGAATCGGAAACTTTTCTTCTTCTTTTCCTTTTTCTTTTTCTTTTCTTTTTTTTTTTCCAATCATATTCAAAACCTTTCAAAATTTAGATTTACCCTAGAATCGTGAAATGGTGTAAATAGAAACTGTTGAAAAAAAAGGACAAAAAACCTTTCTTATTACTCATTTAGTTAATAGCTTACCTCTGTATACAAGTTCACGTTAAAAGGTCAGAAAATATGAAAAGGAAAATTGATTGTGTTAGACTAAGTTGGTTTGTATGGTACCTTTTCTACTCGATCTTATCATGGAAAGGTTGGTAGGAGTGAATCTGTCCAGTTTTAAGATAGAGCCTAATATTCAAACATTTGTCCATTATTGTCATCTTAGTATTACGCGTCGCATGCTAAAAGTTGAGGATTTGGCCAAACGGGCAATTAATAGAGAATAGGCTCAACCAAACACAACAGACAACATACAGCATTAGGCTAGTAGCTACTTTCCTCCAGAGAAATTCCTTGACACTAGTAGACTCTTCCTTGCTTACATGATTCAAAACTTAAAAATCCAAAGTAGTCATATATTCAAGCGTCAAGGAAACGCAGACGCTATAAATCAATTTTGTTTCGCTTAAATAGATCAATATAGCCACTAGCTGGAGTTCTGGAACATGTCATTATGTTACATACGTCTCACTCTATCATTTATACCAAGAGTCAAAACTATAGCATTCCATGCAGTTTTTCCTTTTCTCTTGGTAAATTTCTTCGCGGTATATACATACACACATACGTGGACAAAGACCTAGTCTCCCTTAAGGACTGGTTCCATTGAATGTAAAATAGTAATATGTAACAACATGGATATAGTTTTGCATAAAATTAATGTGTCTTGTCGCGGAAACAGAAAACAACATGTACACGTGTAAATTCAGGGACCAAAAATGATGTTACTAAATTGACACTTTTCCCGCAGTTCAGTCCCTGAGGCCTGAACTCTAAATAGTTCAAGTTGCGTTACTTTTGTGCAAAATTATGAAAATGCGATAGCATGTTACTAATTTTCGTTACTAATTTTCGTGAAGATTTACGTAAAGCGATTTTACATCCAACACCTACATATATATGTGTGTATATATATATATATATATATATATTTGCAATTCTACTGTTTCAACTGCAAGATTTCTGTTTCTATACATTAAAATTGTTCTAACACAATTTTCTCGTTGACCTGCTGATGAAACGAAGAGTCAACACTAAAAAATGGTAGATTACTTTGATGGGAACTGCTCACTTTTAATCTTCGAAACGTCTGAACCAGTTACCAATGGTTCTGACGAAGACTCTACTGTCATTCAAGGAAAGGGTTTTAAAACCCTGAGCAATTGCATCTGCTGGAGTGTACACATTACCTACTTGCCACTTTGGCTCCTGAAGATGTCAAAAATTACAATAAATAAATAAATATTGTAATCAGGATAAGCTATCATGATAAAGTAAAAGCTACTAAGTCTTGAAAATATAGCTGAAAGAATATAACTATTTAGAGCTCCATATGATACTTCAGAGGATACTCCAGAGAACTACTTTAAAACACAGACTAGAAGAGTTGAGTACCTGTATGCATGGTGTGATATGGTTACCACTTAACTCGACTTTTTCTAGTGTCCCACCAATTAACTCCAAGCGAGGCTTCAATGTTTCTTCAAGAAGATCCGTCTCATCAATTGTGTCAAAATTGAACTTCACCTAAAAGACAACAACTCAAGTAGAATGATTAGTAAGCACCATCCATTCTGATAGCAACTCGAAAGAAAAAAGCATACGTACGAGTAGTGTGTGCTTGACATTGTAGGAATTTTTACATCGATCACGATTTTCCGAGGGTGTGGGCTTGAACTCTGATATCCCTTGAGTGACCTGACAGAAACATTATGAAATTTTTAGATGCATCAAGGTTAATATCCATCAAACTGCCTTATTTAAATATCTGGAAGGAGCCTCATAATGGTTTAATTCAAGCACAGGTGCCATTGCAGTAGAGGCCAGAGCAAAACCAATCCACTAAGGCAAAGGAAGCAGCAACTAAATGGGGCCACTAATAAGCAACAAAAAGATATCAGAATACCTCACCAAATACCGAGGGCAACTGATCAACAAACTTGGTAACTGAGTTTAGAGTCTCCTGATCGTTATCAGGTATTATTGCTCCAGCTGCATCAATTAGCACCTTCCATGCATCCCCTGGATGCAAGTATAAATAACACGTTGAAACTTCAGAGATTAGAAATATATGCATAGAGCATATAAATTCAGGTTTAAACACCAGAAATTAAAACATATCAACTGTACAAATACAGCCTGTGACAACCTGTGACAATAGTAGTTGCAGCAACTGAATTTGAAAGAAGCAGATAAGTAACAATAGTTGGGGGTTGGGGGAGTATTTATAAACATACGGTTTACCAAAAGATAAAGATTAATGTAGAGGTAAATAGCAAGAAAGCAATTCATATAACATGGCCCAAGGAGAGATGTATCAAGTGAACTTAAAGAATGGCGATATAAAAGGAGCTTCACAAAGGAGCAAAGCCTTCGTAAACATAATTAAGGGATCGCTACCTGAGGCACTCCTAGCCATTGAATAAACTGGAGATGCTTCTACAACTGGCATCATCTGTCTAACTAGAGGACCCAACTGCAGCAAAGTACAGAAATAAACCAAAAAATCAAAGGAATTTCTTATAAATCACAGAATAATGCGAAGTTTCTTTCTAGTACTTTTTCAAGAGTTTCATTTTGAAATAGCATCATTAAGACAGTAGTCAAACATGGAAATACCAGGACATAAATCTGCAATCTCCCACAGGTGTCAATTTTCCTCAAAGAACATCAAGATCCCACAGAGAATCGAAGATTTAACATTTCATATCTAATCACATTAGCGGTTAGCACACAGAATAGGTAGCCTTGGCTTAATCAACAGTCTACCCTTGGTTAGTTAACAGATGATCAGACATTACAGGGTATGCACAACTAATTGTGTACTGTTAATTAAGCAAGCACCCAGTTTCCATGAGTATTTAAAAGTACTTTTCCTTTAACCCTCTATCCATACACCATCTCATCTCAAGACGCACAAATGACTCTTCAGGTAATCTTGGTTCTGGCCAAAATCCTTCACATAATATACAAAATCAATTAGGTGAGGCCAACAGAGAAAGGAATGGTCGCTAAAGTAGTGTCCATAGCTAGTCAATTGTAATAAGTCCTTTCCACTTGGCTGGTAAACGCTAGCAGTCAACATATTTCAATTTTCTTAATATACCTTCACAGGAAACATCCTTAACGTACTTGATATCAAATATCTTTAGTTAACTAGTTATAGAAAATATATGATCGAAATCAAGCATAATATCATAGAATTCACTAAGGCAATCTTAACAGTCGGCGAAAAAGAAGCAGTTGTCAATCCTGCAACAAGCAAAACTACTAACCTGCTCAAAGTAAGGCACTGCCTGCGTAGCGGGCTTGTTGTTGTACGAAATTATGGCATTGGCCTTAACCACAAGACACAAGTTTTCAAGTCAAACTCAGAGGAAATGCATCAACATAGGGTCATATCTCTATCTAATTTCTGTGTTTTTTCTTTGTTTACCCAATTAGATTTTGACAAGTTAACTTCAAAATAAAAGCATTTAACACGGGTCAGTTCTTTCTTATTTCGTAACTACTTTTAGTTAAATGTTACGCGAAACAATAATTGGATAGACACAGAATAAGACACAAGAATTGGATATATGATCTGCTATCGTCAACATAAATTAGAAAATGACATGAGAGCCAAAGAAAATCTGAATCCATAAATTGGAAAGCCAGGAAATCTATGACTCAGCAAATTGGACGAACCAGCAAAATTCAAGAGCGCTAAAAAGAAAATTCAAACCTTTGGTATCTTGTCAGCGAAATAGCTTCCTGTGAGTACTTGAAGCAATGCACCATTACTAGAGCCGAAACCAACCAAAATGTCAGTGCCCAAATTACTTCTTTGACAAACAAAGGTGATTAAAAAACAAGCTTTGACTCTCTCAGTCTGTCACCTACCTATGGCCAACAGAGAAAAGAGGAAGCTCAGAAAGCTGGGCAGGACTTAGATTGGAATGAGGAATCCCAGAAGTCAAGATGGAGTCCAGGCAGCCATTGAACCTCTCATAGACTTGTTTAGTAGCATCAGCATGGTCAAAAGTCACGTTGTACGGCACTGATATAATAACAAAGCCTTCCTTGGCCAATAGCTCAATGACATAGCTGAACCCAGAAATCACATAAAGTCAATCCCAGACCCTCAACGGAGAAAAACCCGGAAAGCAAACTCAAGAAAAAACGATGACAGCCCATTTGAACAAAACAAAGGACCAAAGCAAAAAGAGTTAAAACTTGAGAAACGGGCATCTGTAAACAAAAGGGTACCTGTATGTAAGTTCAGGAACAGCTCCCAGAAAGGCACCGCCCAAGAATTTGATGATGGCCCGGGGCTTCGTCCCTCTGGGGGGAGGTATTACCAGGCAAGAACCGACTTGAGTGAAGCTTCTACTACTAGTGCTTTTGGGACCGTTGTTGGGTCTGAAACTGGCTGACCCGGCATAACCATTCCAGGCCGCAGGGGCCATGGCTTTACTCCCAACAAATTGCAGGTTGGTACGGCCATTGAACTGGGTTACAAACCAGTAATTGGTTCGCCTCTTGCTCGGAGAGAATAGGTACCTGAATTTGGTGGTGCCGAATAAGGAGGACGATGAAGACGAGGAGGCGGAGGAAGAACAAGTAGCCAGTAGCTCCATTATAACCTATGAAAATGAGCTTTTTGAGTATTGTTACTACAAAAGTTGAGGAATGGGTATCATCTGCCTATTTTATCAGAAAATATCTATTTCAAAAATTAATTTTGAAATTTCGTTTAACAAAGCGGTAGTCTACTAGTCTTAAACATTAACGTAAGTTGGTAGTTGAGCCACGACTTCATTCACAAATTCCTAGGCTAAAAATCAAGGGATTTTTAGAGAACCAGAAATTTTTATGGGAAATTCACCGAGTACCACTCTAGATTTACGTCAGAATCACAATCTTTGGACAAAACATCATTACATTATTGTCATTCCGAGTCTAAAAAATAATTGAAAAATCAACGATTTTCTTTTCTTTTCTTTTTCTCAAGGAAAAATTAAGACCCTTTGGCAAACTAGTTTTTTTTTTTTTCCTCATTGTATTTTACCTCCTTATTAGTTTTTTCTATTTTTCTAATACTTTTTTTAAATTCTAAATTTAATTTGCACACAAAAATATCCTTCCTGCCACGCCATTTTTTTCTCTCCCCGCCTCCTTTCTAAATACACCCTTCTAATATTTTTTTTAAAAATTCACATATCTTTATATTTTGTATAAAAAGAACTCTTGTTAAGTATTTCTCTAAATATTTCTTTTTCTACTTCTAATATTTATAATAAATTAATTTTTAGATTTTTTCTCTTTTTTAGAAATTATAACAACAATATAAATTAAAAAAACTAATCATCTTTTTTTTTTGTCTTACAACTATACAACTTAATAGCTCTTAAACACCCCCGCTCCCCTAAAAAAAGTTCTTAGATAGTGATTCTTTCACACCAAACAAAAAAGAAAAAGGAAAACTTATAAGAAAGAGTTTCAAAATAGTTGATTCTCACTTCCAATAAAAAAAATCGAAAAAAATAAACTAAACATTAATTATTAGTTCAAAACAAAACTTAAAAAAAATATAAAATCTTAATTTAAAAAATATATATATTTTTTGAGTAAAATATTATATGATTACTATAGGTAATTTAGGGGTGTGCTAAAGATAATGGTTTTAATTGTTTAATAAGTTCTTAGACAGTGATTCTTTCACATCAAACAAAAAAGAAAAAGAAAAACTTATAAGAAAGAGTTTCAAAATAGTTGATTCTCACTCCCAATAAAAAAACCGAAAAAATTAAACTAAACGTTAACTATTAGTTCAAAACAAAACTTAAAAAAAATATAAAATCTTAATTTTTTTAAAAAATATATATTTTGAGTAAAATATTATATGATTACTATACGTAATTTAGGGGTGTGCTAAAGATAATGGTTTTAATTGTTTAATACTATATAAGCAAATTCATGTCAATTTATAGAAGAATATTTTTGTAAATAAATAATTAATTAAAAGAGAGATAAAAAAAAGAAAAGAATATATATATATATAATGTCTAATACTTATATATATATATATATATATATATATTATCGAATTGCTCAATAACTTGTCTAGTATTTACAAATTAACAATATATAAGTCTTTTTGCAAATTTCTTTAAAATAAATGTATTTACTTAACTACTTTCAAGTAGGTTGTATTTTCCTATAAAAATAAAGTATTTGATAAGTTATTTCCAATTTGGTCAAATGTACCCATAGATAGAACAACAACAAATATAATATATTTTTGAAATTTTGAAATACAATGTAATAACAAGGGATAATATCATCTAAGGTCCCCAAATTTTTCATAGTGTTTCACTTAGGTCCCCAAATTCCTTTTTGTATCATTAGAATCCCCAAACTATTGTTTCTTGTAACACATTAGTCCTTGGGCACATTTCCATCCAAAATAACTGTTAAAACACCTCGTGCGTAGTACATGGTCTTGTTTCCAAAAGTTATAACCTGGAAATTGAAGCTCATTGTACAAAAATCATCACCGGTGAAGAAGAAACACATAGTGGCAAACACAAAGTAGTAACTGATGAAGAACCTGGACAACCCTCACCATTTTGTGGTCTTATTTTCAACTTCTAAGGGTATAACTAGGAAACATAGGACCAATGTGCTAAAAAAACTCATCCAAAAAGTCAACAGCTACATGGTCTAGGATAATATAGTTAAGCAAATCTAGTAAACAATAAAATTCATTGGTTATGTTCTAGTCTTCTACACTATGACAGCCCTATAAAAGCTTGAAGAAACTTAAATTTTTAAGGGCATATCCCATGACAAACTCACCATAAATACAATTTATAAAACATAATAGTCATAACTAAACAAAGAGTGGGATGAGGACCAAAAAAACATTAAAAGGGCCATGGTTAGGTAACAATAATAATAATTAAAAAAAGGGTTATTGGCATGACTGGCCCTTATATTTTTCATGATTGGCAAAATGGTCCCTCAATTATTATACTTGGCAATTAAGTCCTTAAGTTCTAAAAAGTTTGCAATTAATCCCTTTTGTGAGTAATTATAAAAATATTAAATGGAATTAAGCATTTTCAAGTCACATACAAATTTTTGAATGTCAAAATCAATATTTTACTAACATTAGTTGGAATTGGAAAGAAAATAACTAAAAATTAACAACATTTAGCAACATAATGAAAAAAATAAAAATTCTCAAAAATTTAAAATTTCTCTTAAAATTTCTTTCTATTTCCTTTCTAACCTAATTAATGTTAGTGAAATACCAATTTATTTCACTTAAATATGCTCAATTTCATGAAAATTTTAATATCAATAAACAAAAAAGATCTAATAGCTAAAATTTTTAAAATTCAAGAACTAATTGCCAAAACCTTTAGGGTTAATAGCACTGTTGATCCCCAACTTATTACCACTTTAACATATTGGTTTTCATCCTATTTTTTGTAGCATTTAAGTACTACACATTTCTCTTTTTAGTACCATTAGTCTTTTTGGCGTAATTCATCCAAGATTCTATTAAAATTTATTTAAATGAGAGAAATTTTGCATCATTGATCTCAATTTTTTAATTGTTTAATAATTTGGTTTCTAATTATTTTTTTTGTATTCATATTTCAGATTAACAATATTACATCTGCCAATTTTTTAGAAAATTAAAATTCAAAAACGCATATAAAACAAACAACTCATTTAAAAACTAAATTCAAAAAGATAAAATTATCCTAATAAACTTTAGTTTATGTCAAACTATAGTAGCTTTGTAGACAAAATCAAACTATAGTAACTTTATAAACAAAAAATAATTATCTTACTATTTTTAAAACCCAAAAAAATTCACATATATACTTTTATACTAGTCAAATTTGATTAAAAATTTACTATATCCATTAAATGTTCATGTAATTATAAATGGTTATTTTAAAAAATTAATTAACTATTTGCAGCAAATAAACTTGAAAAATTTTATAGTTTTCCATTAAATATTCATTTCTTTATATAATTGTATCTGCCAATTTTTCAAAAAATTAAAATTTTCCGAAAGATTGGCAGATGCAATATTGTTAATCGGAAATATAAATACAAAAAAAAACATGGACTAAATTGTTAAACAATATCAATAGTGTAAAATTTCTCTCATTCAAATGAATTTTAACAGAATCTTGAATGGAAAACGTCAAAAAGACTAATGGTATCAAAAAGAGAAACACTTAGTACCTAAATACCAAAAAAAGAAGGTTGAGGACCAATATGCTAAAATGATAATAAATTAAGGACCAATAGTGCTATTAACTCAAAATTTTAACTTAGGGACCATATTGCCAATCTGCGAATATAAGGATCAAACATGCCAAAAATCTTAAAAAAATAGTAATAAACAAAATAAGATGTGATTCGTTCTTGTTCATTAATGAATTGCATGATGTCAAGCAAAACCATGTGATAACCGTGTTTAATACACGGTGAAAAAGAAAAACAAAAGGCCAACTAATATATGATAATAAAACGTGTACAAACCGTGTGGTATATTAGGAAATTTTGAGAGAAAAATGTGTAAAGGTGGTGAAGCCTAACTCTATAAATAGGGTCCTCATCTCTCATTATTTCTCATCCCAGAAAAGAGTGAAATACACCAAGTGTAAAGTGAGAGTAAAAATTGAGAGTTTTTATTCTTGAGAGTTAAGAGAAAAAATTACAGTTTTTCTCTTGGGTGTATTCGGGGTCTGGGGTGTGAGTTGTGAGTGTTGAGTGTAAATACTTGTAAAATTTCTTTTTCTCCCTATAGTGAAGATCTGCAACAGCTCCGTGGACGTAGCCAATTTGGTGAACCACGCTAATTTTGTGTGTCCTATTCATTTATTTCGGTATTATTTTTCACATTTATTTTATCGCTTCCACTATTGTGTGTCAATTGAGGAGGTTATTCCCTAACACATGATCCGTTAAGAAATTAAAGTAGAAGCCAAGACAATACTGAACAAAATGTTTCTTACTGCTTATAAAATAAATTAGATCAAGCACTTGCAGCCATGTATAGACAATTACCATCACATTCACTCATAAGCACTATCCATAAATTTAAACCAAAGTCTATAAATACTCGTTCAATGAAAACTCAAAAGAAATTACTAGTTCAATTCCAGAAACACAATAGTATTATTAAGAGTATGAAAAATAGCTACATTGGAATTTTTTTCCAGTGAAAAATAGAAGCATTTTTACATTTTTTTTTACAATAGCAATAACAGCAAGTGATTGAAAAAACTAACATGAACTCTTTGTACTGATGGAAAGAACCAAGATCCCAAGCTACCATATAGTAATTTATGACCTGTTCCTATTAGACGTCATTAATGAAAACGAGATCAAAGCAGAGCAAAAATCTAAAAATCTTAAACCCCAACTAAACATTCTTCAGTAGACCGCGTTGCCTCTTCGCCATATTCCTATTGGACAAGTCAGGTGCTTTCTCCGATGAAAACTATCAACCCCACTACTTCTAGAGGCTAATTTGTGTTTCTATGTAATACTCCTTGAGACAAGGCCACTTGCATAGCACATGGTATTTTAACGCTTATTTTAGACAGAAATTCACCTATGGACTAACGCGTAATAAGAAATAATAATTTGGGGATTTAAATACTACAAAATAAAATTTAAATACTAATTTGGGGATTTAAATACTACAAAATAAAATTTAGGGACTTAAATGATACGCTAAGAAAAGTTTAGAGACTCTAATAGATATTATCCCAAGGAGATCCTCTGGCATGACAGAAATTAAGAATAAGACTTATTGTTCTCCTGCACGACTATGATATATTAATTAAACAAAAGGTTTCGTAAAGAAGAGGTGGAAAAAAAAAAAGAAGGTAATCCGCAGTGAAAGTCCCAAATATTTACCAATTTTGATATTTAGCTCCTTAGCCTTTTATTTGTCAATTAAATAGTAACATTTTACTTTTGTGGCATTGTTACCTTATTTCCTATTTCCGTTAATTGAGCAGGAACCCCTCAAGTGGTCCAATCCCAGTGGTATTGAAAGGAAATTGACAAAGAATAGTAATTTAGACTTAAATGATTTTATGATAATTTGAAAAAATAATTTTTTTTTAATAGTGTTGTTATATGACATTGTGTAAAAAAAAGTCACATAACTTGTGAGTACTTATTAATTTTAAAAAATTATAATTTTACAATCATAAATTATGCTGCTTTGAAGAGATAAACATATTATTTTTCAAAATACTTCTAAAAAAATCCTTCGAGTCCAAATTTCTACTCATTTCCAACCCCTCTCTCTAGCCGGGGAAAAAAACAAAAAAAAAAAAAAAAAAAAAAAAACTTTTCTTGCTTCTCTTTCTTCTCAAACCCAAAGTTCTGCAGTAAGCCCACGATCAAAGGAAGAACAAGAAATTCCACCATTGGAGAATCACTAATTTCTCTCAATGGATCTTCTGTAAAGTAGATTTTGCCAAGTCAGGTGTAGGAAAGCAAGCATTAAAAGAAAGGTCCCATGGCCCCCTAACTGGCGCCAAATAATTTTCTTTCTTCATTTTTCATTTTTTACTTTTTCCAGTACATATGGTTTTCCAAAAAGTTTTATGAACCTCTTTGCCAATTCCCTTGTGATAATCTATATTGGTGGTAAGATTGTAGCAAGATTAAACTCTTCCTAATCCTGACCAATTCATTGCCTTGTGGTTTTACAAATGTAAGAATTGCAAGCCAAAATTTTTCGTTATATTATAAATTCTATATCTCGCCGGTCAACGGGGAGAGCGACATTTACTGAAAAATGAGATGAGAGAAGCAAATGAGGGTTCAATTTCCTTTGAATAGCCCTAAGATTAGACAACGTTTTAGAAAAAATTATTGAACCGAATGAGTCACGACTTTTTATTATTATTATTATTCTTTTCAATACAAGAGCTTTTTGAACTTGTACTTCCACACTAATAATAACATAAACCGTTCTTTGGAACTCAACGACATGTTCTAGATTTTTAAGTCATCTGGTGAAGAAACGACATGTCGTTTCTAGTTTGCCTGTTTGCTCGCAGCATATGCTTCACTATCAAAATTTTCAATCCCGTAAATTATTTCAATAATTTATAAGCAGATTTCAACAATTGGTTGTTTGAATTGGGGCATATAATCCTCATCTTGCAATATTAATAGAACTTATTTCCAATGGCAGGGGATACACAAGTGCTCAAGAATGATGACATGAAATAAGATCCAACTAATCCCACAAATGGGAATTCATATAGAGTTGAGTAAAGCAATAGCACATAAAACGTTGCACTAAACATACATGTATTCACCACCACGAATAGCATTCGCAGCACCTTTCCTTTCTTCTTCAGCCTCCTTTTCTCTCTCCTTCCAGCTTTCATACTCATGATCATCAGTTTGCAATTCACGTCTACATATTGGACAAGAATTGTGCTCATCCTATCAAAGTTATTAAAGCCAATCAACAAGTTTTCAAAGTGAGGAAACGACTATGAAAAATAATCGACTATGAACTAAAATCAAATCAAAGGTTCATGGCCTCACCAGCCAGGGCTTCAGGCATGGAGGGTGGAAAGTGTGTTTGCAAGGCAGCTCTTGCATCTCGTCATTCACAACCAAGTTCTCTTTGCAAATAGCGCACTCTCCATCATTACCAAGCGTGTTCAATTCCTCCTCTGTAATGGTGATGACTGGAAGCTTGGCCACCACTTCTTTACTCGCTGGTGGCACCCTTGGGGCTGCTCTTCCATCCTCCAACATCTTTTTTCACAAAACAAAAGACATTTTTTTTATTCTTCGTGTAAGGCCAATGCAAACATGTATACAACGTTAAAAACTATTGTCATGTTTGGTACACCATATTGTTTTAATACACTCCTGTGTTTGTATATAACTTAATACGACACTTTAAAATAATATGGTAAATAGTGCATTAGTTTAACGCACCAAAAAATTAGTGCCCTGTATCTTATTTAATAGTAGTATGTTATTCTACTCCCATTCTCAATTTTCAATCTTTCTTCTCCGCTTTCATAACTTCAGCTCTCATCATTTTCTCTTGTCAGTTTTTCTACTCTCATTATCTCTCTCCTCATTCTCTCTTTTTTTATTATCTCTCGTCACTTTCTCTCTTGATTCTCTCACTATACTCACAATATATCAAAGTTAATATAATTCATAACTAATATGATATAATACGCGCAAAACAATGCAATACCATTCAACTCGCAATCTTTCTCCTCCTCTTTCATGACGTTATCTCTCTCCTCATTCCCTCTTTTTATAATCTATTTTACCTTTCCCCTTAATTCTCTCTCATTTTGTCTTCATATTTTCCCTCTACCCACTATGAATCAAACTTTATATAATGCATAACATATCTTATAATAAGATATATAAAACAGTGCAATACTAAGCAATCCAATACAATACGGAATACCAAACAACGCCTCCATACATAACACAAAAATGACTGCAGTACAATACCGGAATCAGAGTATCGTCGAAGTTTTCGATGAGGGATTGGATTAGAGTGGAAGCAGCGGTATCTGAGCCATTCCCAATTTCAACCCCAGCTTGCGAAGAAGACTCAGCTGGCAAGAGTGAAGCTGCAGCGTTCAAGAGGTTTGACTGAACCAGCCACTGAGGCTGAGGTGGCTCAGGATCCACCGTTAGATGACCCTCAAACAAATACCCTGAATTCATAAATAAATCAACTTTGAATTCATTTAGAAACAAAATAAAATAAAATTCATAGTTAAGACTAGGAATCGAAATTGAACAAAACCCATTTCGAATCAATGTCAAATTCGACGAAAAATACCTCCAGGGGTGGTGGATTGGGATGACTGGGTGGGATTATTAAGTTGGTGCAAAACCTCCTTGGCCTGAGAAATACAGGACTTCAAATGGGTCTTCTCCGATGAATCAGAAACCAGGCCGTGGGCCTGCTCGAACAGGCCAAGCCCGGCGGCCCAGAACCCCGGCGAGGTGTAACGAGTCTTCAAAACCGTCGCAACTCTGCATATAACAGAATAAAACTGCAAACCACCCCAAAAAAAATTAAAAAATAAATATATAAAACCCAAATATGTAAAACGAAAGAGAGAGTGAATTGACAAAAGAAATTGAAAAGTACCAATTTGCGAATGGAAGGGGAAGAAGAGGGGTAATGATGGAGGAGGAGAGAATTGAGGGAGGAGACGGCGTTCTCGAACTTTAGCTTCTTGGATAGATCTCTCTGCAATTCCTCCAATCTTTGTTTCAAGCAGTTTTCATCAGACTCCATCTCTCTCTCTCTCTCTCTCTCTCTCTCTCTTCTTCTTCTTTCTTTTTTTTTTAATATCTCTCTCTATTCGATTGATTCTATATATATATATATATAGATATGTTGGGGACTCGGAGTTTGGGAGGGATAGTATGGCGGCTATGTTTCTTGGCAAAGGGATCACCGACCCGTCGGCCATTGGGAAAGTATGCGCTGCATTATGTTCCTTGTAAGCCTATGGTGAACCCCACCAACCAACTCCTCCACTCCACTTATATGTAACCACGTGGTGGTAGGGTCAAACTTTCATAAAATCATTGTCCTAAACTTTGGGTTTGAGTTGAACCTTTGCTGGCGACGTTTGGTAGAAGGTAGAGGTGGCAAAATGGGCGGGTTAGGCTCTAGGGGGTGACCGGGCCGGTTCGTTATTTTTTGACGGGTCGAATCGGTCCGTATTCGGTCTGTTTTTTTTTCTATTATTTGATTTTTTTAACAATTTTTTTTAATCTGTTAAATTTAAATTTTTTATTTGAATTTTCATTTGAAAAAGTTGACAACATAAACTACATATGTTTTCTATTGTTAAAAAATTAATAATAATTAAATAGGATATTAAGAAAAATAATCAAACAAATAAATTATAAATATTGAAATTTGATTTTATTGATGATCATTTATTACAATTCAAATTATTACTTAAAAAAACTAGTATATCATTAATTATGACTTTATGAGTTTGTGACTCATCATCATCATTCATATACAAGTTATTGAAATTTTCGGCCAATTCTTCATTACAAATACGAATATTGTCTTGATTTCACTTTGCCGCTTTTTCCCAATCTTTAACACATGTTAACACCTCAACCATTTCAGGAGCCAATGAAGTCCTCCGCTTATCTACTATCATCTTAGCCGTACCAAAAGCAGACTCTGAAGAAATCGTGGACACCAGAATTGTTAAAACGTCACGGGCTAATTGTGAAAGCATTGGGAATCTTGGTTGACGCTTATGCCACCATTCCAAAACTTTGAAGTTCTCATCATTAGGGTCGATGTCAGAGTCTAGCTCAATATATTGAGTAAGATCAGAGGATTATTGTGGATTTATTGGTGGTAGTAGTTGACTTGAACTTGATAATGTTGATGATGAGCCACGACCACACCCTTGAGGACGAGAACCTACCATGCTCCAAAAAGACTTATTTTTTGACTGTTCTTTAGTTTATTGTGGAGGAGTGTGTTGTTGTTGATTACTGCCAAACTTAGCATCATATATACTATACACTTCAAAAAATTTGTCACGAGCATTTGTATATTCAGTAGTATAGTCTATCTCAAAACATGTAGAAATGTAGCTAATTAAATTAGAAAGACCATTTAATTTACCCCTAGGATCTAAAATAAAAGCAAATGAATATAATAAAAGAATTGGAAACCAATATTTCAAAAATACTTCTTGCATACGTGTTATAATTGATTCAAATATAGGGTCACATATTGCCTTACAAAATATTTTAGCAATAAAAAAAATATGACGTAAAATAATTGGAGAAGTAGGATAATAAACACCAGATAATGCAATAGTAGCTTCATGAAAAGCGTCTAAAAATTGTACAAATTTTTCACAAATGAAACAATCTTCATCTTTCAATACTAATGAACCTATTTTTGAATTGTAAAATATAGTAATTGGAATTTTATATGGTAATGCATTTTTTAACATTAAATAAGTGGAATTCCACCTTACAGACATGTCAACTTGGAATTTTCTTAGTTTTAATCTTTGAGCTATGTAATATCTTTTAAATTCAACAATGCATGGATTAGAAGTATGAATAATATTTTCAATATATACACTTATAACATCCATACCTGATTTGACGATAAGGTTGATGATGTGACATGCACAACGTTGATGCAGTAAGAATCCTCCAGTTTATGAACTTACCAAATTGCTAAGTAATTTTATGGCCTTTGTATTTTCGGTAGCATTATCTAAAGTGATAGAGATAATGCGATTCGCTACGTCATATTCTTCAACAACATTTAAAATTCTATCTCTAATAATTTCAGCAGTATGTTTATTATCAACGACTCGAAAACCAATTATTCTTTTTTGCATTATCCATTTAGAATCTAAATAATGTGCAACTATACTTAAATAATCTTGTTTAGAATTAGTACCCCAAATATCAGATGTCAATGCAATACAAAAGTTTAATGAANCAGCTATGCGAATTTGGTCGTCATCCAACTCCAAATCAATAGGGATATTTTTTGACATATCCATATCCTATATTAAAAATATAGATATTAAAATTATACACAACTATAAATAAATCGAAATTACAAATATAGATATTCTACCAACTTAATTGTAAACAACAACAAATTACAAATAAATTGAAATTTAAAGTATAATATTCTAATAAACTTCTATTAACTTAATTGTAAACTACTACAAATTAATTGAAATTTAAAATATAATATTCTAATAAAATTCTACTAACTTAATTGTAAACTACTACAAATTAATTGAAATTAAAAATTTAATATTGTAATAATATTTCTAGTTTCTACTAACTTTATTGTAAACAACTATAAATTATAAATTAATTGAAAATATATTTAATAAATTTTCTACTACTAACTTAATTGTAAACTACTAAAAATTAAAAATTCATTGAAATTTAAAATATAATATTCTAATAAATTTTCTACAAACTACAAACTAATGAAAGACTATCTTAATTGTAAAAAATTAGAATTGAATTAAAATTGAAAACAAAGTCTTGTAGAACTACTAAGTTACTAACTACTTAACTAGTAACTACAAACTATTAACTATTATACTAGTAATAATAGTAAACAACTAAATATACTACAAATTAAATAATTTAAAAAGATAATTATGATAAATAAATTAAATCGTACATTCAATTAAGCTTTATGAGTTGTGGAGTGTTTGGACTTTGGAGACTATAAAATATAATTACTAATAATTAGTAAATAGTAGTTAGATAAGAGAGAAAAAAATAAAATTGAGAATATAATTAGAGATTTAGAGAGAAAAAATGAGAAAATAAGAATGGAGAATGTAGGGTATTTATAGTGTAAGAAAGTATTTTTTTTTAGTTTAAAATTTTTTTAATTTAAAAAAATAGGTTAAACTAAAAAAAAAAAAAGATATAAATCTAACGGTAATATTTGTTACCGTTGGATTTATTACTGTTAAAACAAAGGGCCCAGATGAGTTCTGGGCCTTTTATCTTTTTTTTTTTTTAAATTTAAGGGCCCAGACGAATCTGGGCCCAAAAAAAAAAAAACCGGGCCAGGCCGTGATACCCAGACCCAACCCGGCCCTACCCCTAGGGCCGAGCTTGGCCCGGGCCCTAAAAGTACCGGGCCGGGCCGGCCCGTTGGGCCCAACCCGAATTGCCAGGTTTAGTAGAAGGTAATTCAAGTTGTCAGATTAATGGGAATATCGAAAATAGTGATATAAATATCTGATATTTAAAATAACTGTGTTTGGTTGCACACAATAATCTTATTTATGATTTTTGAGATACTAGATAACTGTATTTGGTTGCGCATAGGAATATGCTTAAATTAAACTTAAAATACAATTATAAAATTAAATTGCTTGTAAAATAATAAAATTTGTTAGCATAAAATAAAACAATTTATTATGATTCTTGGGATGTTGTATTTTTTTTTTCATTTTTTACGGTGAGTTTTCGATATAGGGTCATCTAAAATTCACATATTTTAGCAATTTTAAGATGACTCCCATTTAAGAGAATTTGATTCCCGATGTGATTACTTTACTAGGTGTTAAAATAATACAAAACATAGAGATGTATTGAAATACTCATTCAGACTTAAGGATTACCTCATACCAAACAGTCTCTTAAGAATAACGAGATTTAAAATTGTCTTTAACTAAAATAAAATAAAATTTAAAATCTACATTAAAAGAACCAAAACAACAAATTAACTTTGGGTTATGATTGGAAAAAAAAAACCTTGAGTTTTTTAATTTTAATTTTTTTTGAGTTTGTGGTTATATTATATATATAACCTTATGTTTTTCTAATTTAAGCAAAAAAAAGAATATTGATTTTCTAGTTATATCAAATAAAACTTTCAAATTATAAAACTTAATTTAAAATCCAGTTAAATTAGAAATGAATAAGCAATTCTAGAAAAATTAGCATGTGAAATAAGTCAAATGACTCATTTATCTTTGGTGTACATTATAATAAGCTATTGTTCAAGGTTGTTTTTGTTGTCAAGCACCCTAAATGAGATGAAAATAATACTGTTCCATACTAAGAAAATTGCCATTTTTTAGTAGAACAAAAAAATTAAAAAAAAAGGTTCAAAATTATAAATAGCTAAGGAATAAAGTCATTTCTTAGTCATATTGTATTTTGCATACTAAATTTTGATCGAACGGTTATTTTTGGCCAATTTAACATAATTTTAAAATCTCAAGCTTTTATTTAATATAATAAAAAATCTAATATTTTATTGCTAGAATTAAAAAATCCAATATTTTATTTTTCATAATTAAGAAGTCAAGGTTGTTTTTGCTGGAATGAAAAAATAAACAAGAAAAAACCTATGATTTTGTTTGATAACAACACAATTAAATTTTATTTTATCGTGATTTTTGAATTATTGATATTAAGGATTGTATTGGATTTATTTATTTTTTAGGGTTTTTTTTTTCCTTTTTAACTTAGTTTATCAAGAAGGGATATACTTAATGTGCTAAAAACCTAATTGAATAATTGATTAAAAAATACAATCTGAAAATTTAACAAGATATTATTTTTTAAAAAAATAAGAGTCTTTTATTTTTGTCAAAATAGTAACGACTACGTGATCTGTAAAATCCCAGTTTTTACAGGGGTAAAAAGGTCATTTGGCCAGATTTTGTTTTTTTTTTTAAAAAAATAAAATTAATTAAACATTATATATATATATATATATATATATATGTTTTCTCTCTCCCTTGTCCACCCCTTCTCCCGACTTTCTCACTCTCTCTCTCGTTCTCTCGGCCAAAGGAACATAAGGAGAAGCTGCCGCCGCCATAGCCACCGTCTGGTCTTCCCAACCAATGGCGAAACTCCCCCATGCCACCGATCCCCAGTCACCGCTGAGCTCAACTTCGCCGAAAAACGCAATTTTTGGTCGCGGGGAGTTTCGATTTCCAGCGATGATTCCAACTGTTTCAGGTCGCGTACTTAGGTTCGTTGGGTTCGTATCGTCGAGAGGAACCTCAAGGTATATATTTCACGATCTCATTTTAGCCGATTTAAAAGTTGCCATTTTTGGGTGTTTTAAGTTTTGAATTTTAGTTTTTAATTCGACCATTAGATTTCGTTTTTGTTATCGTTTTTGGAATGTACTCAGAAAATTGTGAAGTTTAATATATATATATATAGACTATATTTGGTGACCGGCACGAAATTTAATATTTAATGGCTTAGATTTTATTTAGTTTTGTATGCCACCGGTCCGGTATCGGTCCAGATCCGAATTAGTCGAGTTATATGTCTAACTTAGCTATTTTGGACATTAGGAATTCAGTGAAGAGGTTCGTTCATTAATTCGAAGTTTCGTTGAGGGGTCGATGTTTTCCAAATAAGTGATCGAGGGCATGGAATTAGTTCCCAACCCTCCAAACGATCGTCCAATCAATACTTTGAGCATCTAATAGTGTGGTATCACTATTCTAGTGAGGTAGGGATTCGATTACCTCTCTTTTATATTATTTTTTAATAAAACTTATTTTCTGCAACATATGAGAATAAACGTGACTTTAGAATTTTAAATATCTATGATGGAATTGAATGGTATGATTTTTGTATTGGATTGCTTTGAGATTTTAATGAGTGCAGGTTATTTTTAGATATGTTAAAAATAGGGTCGTTATGCTACTTATTTTTCTACAAAATTTAATTAACTATTTTATTAAAAACCAGAGCATCATTTGAACTTAAGTTATTGCATGGTTACTTTTACACATTTGGTCAGAGTACACGTGTCATAGGATCACACATGAGTCTCAGGTTAGTATCATGCGATTTTTACAGTGTGGCGCCGCGGCCCTACCGATGGTGCAGAGTCTGCGAGCCCGCGCGGGATATTTTTTCTGATTATCTCCCCATTTGGCAGGGGTAGGCAATGCGGTTGCCTCTCTAGGTTTGGTAGGCGATACACGGTTGTCAGACAGGTTGTATGGCACACGTAGTATCAAAACCCGGTTTCCATTGATAAGAGGTGGTGAACTCATAGGTATAGGTAGATTTGTGTCATGTATTTGTAAACTGATTGATTTTCAGATATCATACTTTTTGTATATCTATATATATGTATGTGCATACAGACTATTGGTTTTGGATAACATGTTTTCATATCTATATATATATAGTTATATGCATATACATATATGGACTATCAGCTTTGGAGATGGATATATATATATATATATATAAGTATATACATATGGTTTTGCTAAAATATAGTGTCTTTGGATTCAACTAACCATGTCGAGGCTTTCCATCACTAAAAAGGTTCTTACTGTTGAGATTTTTATCCGAAAAAACATATTTCTAATTTTACTCTTTTAAGTATAAACAACTTTCTCTTATATACAGTTATGATATTTGTTAGATTAAACTATCTTAGGTGAATAGTTTATTCATCTGAAAAAGATTCCATGACTTTATATGTGTATAAAAAAACAAACATGATTAAGTGTTAATTGTGGGAAGACTTGTTTATTTATCTAAGTCTAAATGAAGAAGTTTACAATCTGTAAATAAAGATGGAATACTTTATTTACTATAGGTTGTAGTGTTTGTCTATCTCAATAAGAATGATGTGTCTCAAATCATCGAAGTATCTGACTTCTGATAGAAATACTAATACAACATAAACAAGTTATGTGTATTGAACTAGACTAGGTAATATAAAGGATTGGAGTACCGTAACTCAATTCTTATATTATCACAAACTAGCTCTTAGCATATAGATCTTAATCCTTGATATTTGAATGGACTTGCTTTCATGGGTTATAGCTTTTTGATTTGTTAAAAGACTAACCTCTATGAAATTAGAGGTAAACTCTGGTTCATTGGTAGAGGTTATGACTTATGAATTGGTGGAAACACCAAATAGTTAAGGATCCTATACATTAATGACACTTTAGGTTTTTTCAAGATTCATAGAATAGTTAAATCTAAGATCTTAGTATTCACTTTGTGAATGGGTTGATAATTTTGTCTAAATGGCCATTGAGAATAAAATTATCGACAACATTATTCCTTGATAGAAAGATGGTAACTTAAAGGTAAATAGGTGTTGGAAGAGTATTACAGTAATTTTACCTATCCAACTACGGCATTGTATAGGGATTCTATATATGGTATAGAATATACTAGATGGATCAGTTAATCAAGGTTAGTTGGTTAAATCTCTATAAAAGGTATGACATTTAATCTAAGAGTACAGTATTGGGCCTTTAGTGGAATGTCCTCTTTACTAATAATATTTATATAAATACCATAATAAGAGTTATTATGTATTTATCATATTATTGGAGCTTAGATTATTTGGATCCATTAGGTCCCTTGTCTAGCTTAATTAAGCTCATTAATTGGTTGGTAGTATTTGTGAAATTAGTTTCATGAAACTGTATAAAATAATAATTCTACACAGAAGTTGGTATTTTTATAAATAAGTTTCATGAGTTGAACATATTTATAAAAAGTACACCCAAAACCTAAATTGGAGAATAAGCCCAATCCTAATTGGATTAGGGTTAGCAATTTTGGGTCCCATATATATAAGATATATGAGAGAAAAAACTACATAATAACTCTAAGAGAGTCACACGCATAAGGCACAGGGAGAAAGGAGAATTCGGCCATCCTAGGCTAAGTGAGAGAGAAAAAGTTTTCTATCATCTCACAGTTCCATCTCATATCCTAGTGTTCCATAGGATCAAGAAGGCGTTCTTGATCGTTCTCCTACATAGGTTTCAACTTGGTGCCCACTCATCTCATCAATCAAAAGCAAGAGCATAGACAAGAAGATCTAGGGTTAGAGGTTTGACCACTATCAACAAGTAGATCAAGAAGGAATACGCTACAAGAGGTAAACCCTAATCTCATCTCTAGGGATTTTGTATCTAGATTTGATTTATATTGTACATGATCCTGTATATGATGCATGTGTGTTATATGGTTATAAAAAACTGTTTTTATATAAAAATTTTAAAACCTAAATCCGCTAATTTTTCCGCTGCATTCATGATATGATTATGTATTTTCCATATATGCATGCATGCATGATTTTCCTAAGTGTTAGGATCATTTTTCCTACATTTACATGAGGTAACAGCTTTCCTACTGAGCTCTCGAGCTCACCCCTCTTATTTTTCCCCCCTTTTAGGTGATTATTCAATCGAGTTAGTGGACTAGTTGGCTAGTCAAATCGCTTGGTTTACGCTCGTGGTCTTATTCTTCTTTGGTTGATACATTTCTTTGTCTCACTCTTTCTTCATATCTAACTATTTAGTCGAGTTTGTTTTTCCTACTAAGTGGATGTATGAGGGTATATTTACTACTATTTGAGGATTTGGTATATAATGGAATACTATAGTTCCCAAGGAGCCTACTTTCAAAGTTTTAAGTATTTGAAATTTTGATTAATCTTGTAAATTAGCTTTTGAACTTTCTGACTCAAGATTTACAAAATACATTTAATCAATACAAAAATTTCTTTAAACCAAGTTTTTATACAATTTAACTATATTTTCTCGAATTCTAATTTGTGTTTCTTTCTTGATAAACTAAACTAAAGATGAACCATTTTTATACAGAATTCCTAACGATGTGAGGACTAAAATAAAAATCCAAATACTTGATTTTCTCTGAATTTTGTAAAATTATTTATTTATATAAATTTACACTCAAAATTACCAAAAAGTCACGACCTAGAATTTGGGTTGCGACAGAATTAGTATCAGAGCACGACTTCAGATCCGTCTGAGATCATGTCTGTGTTAATATTTAGTGTTTAAAAATATTTTGGAAATAGTTTCGACAAATGCCTCGTACATCACTTAGCAATTAGCTAGATGAGTTATTTTGCTCTTATTCCTTCTAAGTCCTCTCTTAAACCTCTTCAAGGTGAAATTCTGGTATCTTTGGGATGGTGATTTCTCAAGAATTTTAGTCTCGGATGTGTCAAGTTGATATGGGATTATTGGTTTCCGCTCTTAGCGTAATCCTTCGTTTCAAATGGATGTTCGTTCTTGTACTCTCCAGTCCATTCAAGTTGTAGGTTACGTGAACTTTGTAGGTTCTAAGGTAGCAATCCGGTATCCTATACCTTGGTTGTTATGTTTGACTATCTCATGGATTATCTATATGTTGTCTCTCGGGTTTTGTGGTCATTTTTGTTTGTAGTATTTTCCTGGGAATTTTTGCTTGCGATGCATTGGTTTAGTGTTTGCACTTCACTAATGTGGCTTGATTTTATTGGTGTTTATTAGACTGAGATGTTGCTTTTTTGGGATTGACATCTTCGCGATCACTTGATTTGGATTCATCATGATTTGGTCCTACATTTGAATGATTGTATTGGTGGTACTTTTTACATAGCATGCCCATCGATCAAGTGATTAGTTTGGTGATTTAAGATATTGTTTAGCTATATTAGTTTTATTTCTCTAGTTTTATCAAGTTTCGTTATTATAGCTCCTTGGTTGAGAATTCTTGAATTGTTAAGAGTTTGGTTGGATTTAAAATCAGGTTATTTAGTTTTGGAAACTTTTAGAAATCCCAAGTTGACAATTAACGTTTTAAATGGCGTAGACTCTTGTACTTGACCAAAGTGATAAGTTCGTTTTCAAAGAGATCATGAACATTTTAAACTTGAGTACTAGTTGTGTAAAAAAAAATCAATACATTTTTTCAAATGGGTATTGTTTTAAACTAATATGTTATTTTGAAACTAAGCATTGTGACATTACCAATTTATTTGTATAGTAGTGAGATTTTATTTTACATTAGGTGGTGTAGATTTGAAGGACCTCTAGATCAAAGTAATTTGGTTTTATAAATGTATATACATAAATCAAGTTTTTCAAGTTCCTTTTTAAACTTTGGGCTTAGTAGATTACTAAGTATTTTCCAATCCCTACTTGATACTTGGTTTGAGATTTAATGAATACTTTCACTAGTATGATTAAAAATGAATGTAAGTTACTTAAAGAAAAGTTTTGAATAAAAATATTCACAGGTTTGGTCACTCGATAAACTTTGGTTTAGATTGAAAAAATTTTAGCTTCAAGCATATGTTTGAAGATTTATACCTATGATTTTCTCTAGAATGTATTACTTGGAGAATAGAAAATTGATATAACTACTTGGGTTATAAAAATCCTTATTTGGTGAAAATGTTGGAGTTAGAAATTTTGATTTAAATCTTGTCACTTGTGTCTTATGTGTTTGATGGTTCAAATTACGTGTTTCTTCTAAGCTTGCTTTAATGTGATTTACCTCGTTAGTTAATGCATGGTTCATTGGTATTTGTTGGATTATTTAGTATAATGATTCAGGTTAACTTGATTTTCTGGAGTGGGAATAAAATTTCATTGGAGTCATGTAGAGCTTGTGTTAACTGGACTTTGAGCATTATGTAATTAGTTTGGACCAACCTCCCTAGTGTTGGAAAATGCTTGGGAGGAGAATGAGATTTTGATTTTCAAATCGATAAAGGGCATTGAGTTATATACATTGGTTTTATGTTTGACAGGTCTTGAGTGGTGCATGTTAGTGTGTGATTTTCTTCTTGAAAATTTAGTTATAGCTTCCAAATTCATGCAGCCTATATATATGTTAATTAGTTTATTATGTCAAGTATAAATCTCCATTAACTATTAATATTTATTTTGAACGATTAAGTGAGAATCATAGTTTGTTTTACCTGCTTTGAGAAAACATTTTGATAATGTTTCGCACTTTAATATTTTCTAAATCACCCCTTTTTCTCTTATACAAAAAAAATGTGAACTTTCAAACTTTTTGAGAAACTTGCTTGATTACTTTGAAAAGTATTTTATAATTCTACAAAAAACACTCCATAGTGTTTAGTTATGATTTGGATTGACGCCCAAATGTTTTATTACTTTTGAAAGAAAAATTGATCATAGTAATTTAAATATGGCCTCATTTGTTATTTTACTAAATAAGTGCAATTTACATAATAAATGCCCATTTGTTGATTGTGGAAGGTATACTAATATTTTTTCATGCATTCCATATTTGTTTTACTAAATGGTTATTATATATAACTCAACTTTATAGATTGATACCTGAACTATTAGAGATTTTCATCATATTTGCATGGAATGAGACTTTTTCTAAATATTGATGTTGAGTTGAATTTAAATCCCTTATTTTGTTTAAATTATATATTGCATGGATATTGTTATATGACTAATAATAATTAGATTAAGACTACTCATGGATTTTACTTAGAGTCGTTGGACTCTACCTCTATGTTGTGAAAAGGTACTCAAAGTTTAAGTTTGGTTTACCTTTGGCCAGAGAGAAACTATATTGTAAACTAGTGTAGTATTCTTACGCCCCAACACTTTTTACATCAAATATTTTTCTTTTTTTTAAAAAAAAAAAAAAGAGAAAAAAAAAAAATTTTCAAAAAATTTTTTTTATTAAAAATTGAAGTGAGGTTGCATAGGAAACAGGCGTCAATCGAGGATGGTACCAGACAATCTATCCTATAGCCTTATTTCTGGAGCATTAAGTATGGATTTCAGTTGTCGTATGCATATTTCTAAGATATTGCATTGCGTCTATGGAGTTTTTCTTTATATCAGAGACTTGTAGAGTCTTTGGATTAGCATTGCTTCGGTTTTTCTTTAACGAGGTTTTACACTAGATAAAAGATTTGAAATACTTTTGAAATTTCTCATGTTTGGATACTTGTATTTGATATTGAAGTTTGCACCAGTGTTTTGCATTGGTGATTTCTTGTTTTGGTGTTCTAGTCTTTTCTTTGACTAGAAGTAGTTTGTGTTTGGTGTTATTCCTTGCTCTAATCAGAGAACGGAAAATAGTTGTGAGCCATTGAACTCTCTTTGTCACATTTGATCTCTAAGCTCATTGATCTTGTGTAGTGTAATACAAGGATCCTTGTCCTTCGTCTTAAACCTCATTCGGTTCTGTTCTATGCTTGAGAAAGAGACTCTTATTAGAGTCATTGACTCGAAGATTGTCTAGGTCCAGGTTCTAGCTGCAGACAAATGGGTATATCCCAGGAGATTGTTGATCTGGTATGATCAAGGGGATAGTATTCTTATATCTAATATTTGGTCTGTTGTTCTAGTTTGGTACCTTACAATCATTGCTCGGAGTCATATATTTTCAGCTTCTAGCCATGGTTATCATCATTATCTTTTGATCACTCACGTACTTGAGGTTGTCGCTTCCAACTATGGATGCTGAGATTCTTGTACTTATTGTTGAGTCATCGTATAATTTCATATCTCTCCATGTGCATCCCTATACCATACCATGGTGTGGTACAGTATATTGGTGAGATTTTGATGCCAAATGAAGCGAGTCTATTTCACACATTTTCATTAACTCGCGTTCGGTTTACTATTCATAAATTCTATAGTTAAGTATTCACTACACTTCTAATGACTATTTCTTACGATCTTATTCATACTATCGATTTGTACTTAAATTTCGAGACGAAATTCCTATAAGGAGGGGAGAATGTAAAATCCCAATTTTAATAGGGGTAAAATGGTCATTTGACAAGATTTTTTAAAAAATAATAAATTAATTAAATATTATATATATATGTTTTTTTATCACTCTCGCTCTCTCTTTCGTTCTCTCGGCCGAAGGAACACAAGGAGGAGTCGCTGCCACCACAACCATCGTCTGGTCTTCCCAACCATCGATGAAGCTCTCCTACGCCACCTACTGCCTACATCACCGATCCCCGGTCACCGCCGAGCTCGACATCATTGAAAAATGCCATTTTTAGCCGCAAGGAGTTTCGATTTCCGACGACGATTCCGACCATTTCAGGTCGCATTCTTAGGCTTGTTGGATTTGTATCGTCGAGAAGAACCTCAAGGAATATATTTCACGATCCCATGTTGCCCAGTTTGAAAGTTGCCATTTTTAGGTATTTTAAGTTTTGAATTTTAGTTTTTAATCTGACCGTTAGATTTCATTTTTGTTGTCATTTTTGTAATGTACTTAGAAAATGGTGAAGTTTGATAAATATATATATATAGACTATATTTGGTAACCAGCACGAAAGTCAATATCTAACGACTTAGATTTTATCTAACTTTGTGTGCCACTAGTCCAATGTCAGCCCAAGTCTGAATTAGTCGAGTTATATGTCTAACTTTGCTATTTTAGACATTAGAGATTCAGTGAAGAGATCCATTCATTGATTCGAAGCTTCGTTGAGGGGTCGATGTTTCCTAAGTAAGCGATCGAGGGCATGGAATTAGTTCCCGACCCTTTATACGATCGTCTAATCGACACCTTGAGTATTTAATAGCGTAGTATCGCTATTCTAGTGAGTAGGGATTCAGTTACCTCTCTTTTATATTGTTTTTGAATAAAAATTATTTCTGCAACATATGAGAACAAACGTGACTTTAGAACTTTTAAATATCTGTGATGGAATTGAATGGTATGATTTATGTATTAGATTGCTCTGAGATTTTTCTGAGTGTAGGTTATTTTTGGATATGTTAAAAATAAGGTCGTTATGCTGTCCATTTTTCTACAAAATTTAATTAAGTATTTTATTATAAACCAGTATATCATTTGAACTTAAATTACTACATGGTTACTTTTACACATCAGTTCAGAATATAAGTATTATAGGATCACACATGAGTCCCAGGTTAGCATCAT
This sequence comes from Parasponia andersonii, assembly GCA_002914805.1. Classification (NCBI taxonomy): domain Eukaryota; kingdom Viridiplantae; phylum Streptophyta; class Magnoliopsida; order Rosales; family Cannabaceae; genus Trema; species Trema andersonii. The sequence goes on from JXTB01000035.1 coordinate 554,356, forward strand.
GGGGTTTTTACAGTGTGGCACTGTAGTCCTACCGATGGTGCAGAGTCCACGAATCTGTACAGGGTATTTATTCTGATTACCTCCCTATTTGGTAGGCATAGGCAATACGATTGCCCCTCCAGGTTTGGTAGGCGACACACGGGTGTCCCCTCCAGTTATCTGCTAGGTGTCAGGCAGGTTGTATGGCACACGTAGTGCCAATACCCTGGTTTCCATTGATGAGAGGTGGTGAACTCATAGGTATGGGTGGATTTGTGTCATATATTTATGGACTGATTGATTTTCAGATATCATACTTTTTGTATATCTATATATATGTATATGCATATCTATATATATGTATATGCATACGGACTATTGGTTTTGGATAACATGTTTTCATATATATATATATATATATGCATATATATATATGGACTATAAACTTTGGAGATGGATATATATATATATAAGTATATACATATGGTTTTGCTAAAAAATGGTGTCTTTGGATTAAACTAACTGTGTAGAGGCTTTCCATTACTAAAAAAATTTTTACATGAGGTAACAATTTTTCTACTGAGCTCTCGAGCTCACCCCTCTTATTTTTCCTCCCTTTCAGGTGATTGTTCAATCGAGTTAGTGGCCTAGTTGGCTAGTCAATTCGCTTGGTTTACACTCGTAGTCTTATTCCTCTTTGGTTGGTACCTTTCTTTGTCTCACTCTTTCTTCATGTCTAACTATTTAGTCAAGTTTGTTTTTCCTACTAAGTGAATGTATGAGGGTATATTTACTACTATTTGAGGATTTGGTATATAATAGGATACTATAGTTCCCAAGGAGCCTACTTTCAAAGTTTTAAATATTTGAAATTTTGATTAATCTTGTAAATTAGTTTTTGGACTTTCTGACTCAAGATTTATAAAATACATTTAATCAATATAAAAATTTCTTTAAACCAAGTTTTTATACAATTTAATTATATTTTCTCGAATTCTAATTTGTGTTTTTTTCTTGATAAACTAAACTAAAGATGAACCATTTTTATATAGAATTCCCAATTATGTGAGCACTAAAATGAAAATTCAAGTACTTGATTTTCTCTGAATTTTGTAAAATTATTTATTTATATAAATTTACACTCAAAATTATCAAAAAGTTACGGCCTAGGATTTAGGTTGTAACATAATCAATTTGAAAGTTTGATTTGATATTTTAAGAAATAGGGTTATATGCAAAAAAAGGGAAAAAAAAATCTTTTGTTTTGTTGGTGACAACAGAAATGAAGGAATTGAATTCTTGAGGTCAATGTTTGAGACAGGTGTGTTACCAATTAAGTTAAGCCTACAACGGGAAAAAGAAAAATACTTTTAAATTATGAGCTTTTTGCAATTTTATCTTTAGGTTTGTGTATATAATATCTTGATAATTAAAATCTTTGTGAATGTCTACCTTCCATATATAAATTGAATAAAAATTCTTCACTAAACTAGAATCCGAATTTAAGATATCTCATATTTATAGACAAATATTTAAAACTATTGAAAATAATTTATAAAAATCACTTAATTTATATATAGAAGGTAGACGTTTGTAAAGATTTCAAATGTGAAAGTATATTTTTACACAAGTCAAAAGGCTAGGTTGAAGTGTCATTATTCAAATATTTTTGTTTGTTTTTTCAATTAAACCTTTAAAAACAATAGAGTTTTACATTTTTTTTTGGGTCAAAATATTAACAAGTAAATGATCGTTTTACTTTTTACGATAATTCCTTCTATGGAGCTTAACTTGGCTAAATTGTTAGAGGATTTTTTTTCTTTTTCCTTCGAGAGGTTACCCCTATATAATCAAATTAAATTTGTAACCAAGGACAAATAATAAACTTCCAAATAGAATATTTTGTTAAATAAAACCTTCTGCTTATGTCTCTGACGTTTTCTGCTAACTTCCAACGATATTTGGATTTTTTGTTTTTTGTTTTTTCTTTTGTCGAGGTACTGTTGTATGTAAATACTCGTGATAGAACAGCATCAACGATGCTTAATACAACATTATACTGCATGTCGTTCACGGTAAGCCAACGACGCGTCGTTTCATTTCAAACAAATGAAACTTTTCTTTTTTCTTGGACGATCAAACAATTTAAGCTTCGTACTATATAGCCTATCGGCCTTTCCACCTATAAAATATACGTGTATATATATATATATATGGGAACCAATCCAGCAGATTTTTTTTTTTTTTTACTTATACATAGATATTAATTTGGTCAATAAAAATTTAGTATGTATATTTTTTATTGTAAATAAAAATTTAGCATGTATATTTTTTTATTGTAAAATGTAAAAGAGAGAAAGAGCATTAATAATGTACGTCTTTTCATGTACTTCATTATAACTATTGGATCACCATTTATTATAACTATTGGATCACCATTAGATGGTGATCCAACGGCTAAAAAAAAATACCTGCCCAAAAAAATACCTAGCAACCTATATATATATATATATTTATATTTATATTTATACGTGATATTATGTTATATCATCCGACGCAGTGTCCAACGAATCTATCCAGACAAACAAAAAAACTGCAATTATAATACCAGGTATAACAATGTCAAAGCTTTTGTTATTTTCTTATATGAGTAAACAAACTCGATACAATAAAAAAGAAAACAATCAAGAACAAAGCTTTGTTCCATTATGTTAAACAATCAGTCTCACTAAAATCAGTTGCATTACATGCCAATTTCAATTGGCAACACTTTTTTCCTCTAAGAATCCAAAATAAAGCCCAACAAATATGCTAAAGAATATTAGAAAATAACGATACAAAGGCTCATCAAAACAGCATTAAAAAAAATAATAATAATAATCTAACGAATACAATCAAATCTTCAATTCATTTTTTCTTAAGCGATAGCTTCAATTCTTGGTTCAAAGGAGAATGCAGACATGAACTCAACAGCTTTACCATCCACACAACACTTGGGCAACTCAACCCATTCATTGGCCACCAAATCACACACAACATAGCTGAAAAGCTCAGCAGAGTTCAAGCAGATCAAAATCTTGTCACCAGCTCCAACACAGTTTACATCCACCTTCTTGCCATACCACTCCTGTGACATAGCCGGAGGCATTGCCGCCACTTGGCGCCAAGCCCGCGCAATGTCATCGTACCACCACACTCTCAGGCTGACACTTTCAAAGAACTCAGACAGAAGCACAACCAGCATTCTCCCTCTACACTCCACCACATCGATGGAGTACTCACAGAACACAGGCAGCAGCCTCGGGTACTCGGAGAAGCTCTTGCGGCTCAGATTGCAGGCCACAACTTTCCCAGTTGAGCTTAGGAAGTAGACAATGTCCTCACCATTTTGGTTAGTGATCACTGATGAGTACTGCTTACATGGGCTTCTCTGCATATTGGTGGCAACTACATTTCCAGCTTTGCTGAGGAAGTAAACCGCACTGTCCTGGTTCGCTTCGGTTTCTACCGAACTTTCATCCTTAACTCGGCGTAATTCGATCTCCTCTTCCCATGAATTGGTAAGGGAGTTGTAAATCCTGAATGAGAGTTTTGGAAGTTCACCAAAGACTAAGGTGAGCTTGTGAGACTGGTTGAGACTGGAGGACGAGGCCTTCATCACAATGGCATGAAGAGGCTGATTTTGAGATGTTGGATCAAGTGAAGGGACTTGGCTACAGGATCCTGTTAATGGGTTGCACACGATTAAGTCGTCGGAGAAATTGCGGAAGCAGATCAAGCCGCCGGAGGCTGCAACGGGCATCGAGTTGTGGTTGGAGACTTTCTGGAGGAGAGGGGGTTGATTAAGCCTTTTCCAGCTTCTTTCAGCGGAGTCAAAGACCACCATTCGGTTGAGATGGGGATCAACCATGAAGAACCATGGATCCCTTGAGGGAATGGCAGAGCAGGCAAGCTTGAAACTCTCGGAAGCTGCCACTGACTTCCATCTTTTGCAGACTGAAGTGAGGCGAAAGAAAGAGGAGGTTGGTAGCCGTGAAAGGACTCTTTCAAGAACATCTTGGTTAAGCTCGTCCATGGAGAAGTTTCTGAGAATGGAGCTATCTTGTTCTTCTGATGACTTTCTCTTTCGGCTTGTCATAGAGACTGGGCAATCATCATTGAGCTCCATAAGCTAAAGACCAGTGAGAAAAACTGCAAAAAGAAATGGGAAAGTTTGTAACTTGTGGAAGCAAATTCATATACATAAAGATACATGATACACATATGTCCATTGTAAAGAACCAGAGAAAGTACTTAGCTTTGACATCAAAACAACAACATATCAAAAGTAGCTACAGTTTTTTAATTCCTATTTTTTTTAAAAAAATTTATTTTCCTTACTAGCTAAAATCACAGAAGGGTTTACTTCCTAAGCCCCACTCAAGCTCTTCTTTTTCCTTTTGACATATCTAAAATGCAAATGTACTGATTTTGCAGATAGAGAGAGGTAGCTAAATTTAAACTCCAAGGCACTAATCGTCAAGAACACCAAAAAATCAACTTAATGAATGGATTAGGCTTCTGGAAAGTGAAAACCGATGGAAGAAAAGCCACGAGTAAAAAATGCAAATTTAGGTCACTCCGGGAAAAAAAAAATTCAAGAAGAGGAAATTTTCACTACATCCTCTGCTATTCCATTAACTTGAAGGAAAACTAACTTAAAACGACAAAAACAATACACAAAAATTACAAGAATTCAGATCAGAGAGAGAGAGAGAGAGAGAGAGAGAGATGATGATGAAAAGATTCCAACACTCAACAATGCTACTAAAATTCTTAGAATCAATAAGACTAAACAAAGAAGATACATCAAGTTCAAGATTGGCCAAACAAGATAACAAAAAGAAAAATGTGAAGCTAGAAGGGAAAGATACCTTGTGCTGCGGTGGACGACTGAAAATGGAAGACAGTGACAGGGTTAAACTAGTTAAACTAGCAAGGCTTTGGCTCTTTTGGGGAAATGGGTGTTGAGAATAAGTAAAGAGTAGGGACACAAACTCACTTGACAAGGCGAGCCAAAGGAGGAGGAGGAAGCAGGGTGGGAAGCTTCCTACCAATGCTCTTTTTTTCTCTTTACTTTGGTTGGCGTTGACACTTTTCTTAAGAAGCCGAGGCCGAGTACACGGCACACACGAGGGGTAAAGTTCTTTTTATAGGGCATTTTCATTATTTCTTTATGCCAAAAAGAAATAAAGAAAAAGAAAAGAGTGTCTAAATGTCTAACTAGTATGTTGCTTTTCTCATACTCTACTACATTACAAAGCCAAAGTAGGGAAGAGTGTTAGTTGACTCTGTTCTTGCTTTGGCTTTGTTCTAGTTCTTTACTGTAGAGCTATCTATTAAAAGCTAGTCACTTAGGCATTGGATTCCAAGGACCAAACAAAAAATGTGGCACACTTGCAAAAACCGCTTTCGTCTTCTTTTTCAACATGAAAAAAAGAGAAAGGGCAATTGGGTTTCAAGAGAGAACCAAACCCCACACACACACACGCACTTGACTTTTTTTTCCTATTAACATGTAATGTCAAAGCCTCAAAGAGGGGTTTGGGCATTTGCGTGGGTTGCTGACCTTGCTAAAAAGCAAAAGCAAAAACAACCCATCTATCTTCTTCTTCTGTTCCTCGTTAAGGAATCTTGTTCTATCTCTCTCTCTCTCTCTCACAAAGTCAATGACCAAGAATCTTGGCTACCGAGGCCAAGCATTTCTCAAAGAAACATAACAATTAAATAATAGAAAAAGCCGCTAATTACGTTCACTTTAGTCTATTTTAATATTAGTAGTAGTTGTATTAAGACTTCGAAAAAAAAAAAAAAAAAAGGATGCTCCAAGACACAAAGGCAGAGATCTCGATGCCCATGCACTACTAGTTTCAAATTCTTCTGGCTCGGGTCTCCAAGATCAGCTTCCTCTTTCCCTATTTCTGAATTCTTTAACAGAATTTGTCTTACCAAAACCATGTAAAACCAGAATGCCCGTGTTCCCACTTTCCAAGAGTGCAAATGAAATCAGAAAGATGAGGACTAGTATTATTGCTTAATTATTTCTTCTAGGTTTGAAAAGTCTAAATGGAACGGTGGGATAATTTTTTTTTTCTTTTTTAATGTCGCCACTTCATTACATTATATTTTTTTTCCTGCGTAATCTTAAGCTTAGTATCTTAAAATAACAACAGAGAAGTTGGTGACGTTTAGATAAACATTCTTTTGACTTGAAATTGAGTCGGGCTAATTCAGCAACACATTAAAGAGCAGGAATTCCCAACTCATTATGATCCATGAATTGCATTCTGTCACCTAACTAAATAAAGTTAAGTAGTCCAAATCTAAAAACTACGTTGAATCCGAGATTTCTGCAAATAATGAAATCCCAGACAAAAATTCCCAACTCAACGTTCCTTTCTTCGATGATGATGGGTGTTAAAAATTATGAACAACGTCATAAGAGGAGAAGCCCTGATTATTATGAATTGTCATCAATTATTTCTATATTCTTGATTCCATTCCCATGAAGAGGTAACCGATGCTTCAAGTTAAGAGTTTCGGCTTCCAGTGTCATACTTGACGAAGAAAACAAACCAGCATCAGGTTTATGAGCATATTCACCTAGTAAGGCACTTTCAACTGGATAAGCATCACCATTGCTGTATATTTCAATGTTTTTTGCAATGAATGAACCAGATTCGCAATCAACCATATCTATATCCTCGTAATCTTTCTTAGCTGCAATATCTGAAACAGGCAAACCCTTCTCAAAGCAGGAAGATTCCACCTCTTCAACAGCCTGACACGACCGGTAATAGGTCACATCCATGTCTTTTTGGTCTTCTCTCTCAATTTGAGGAATTTCAGCAACAGGAGAAACTGCTTTGGAACTGTCGGAAACTGATAGACCCATATGGTAACTATCAAAACATTGATCCTCTTGATTTTGTCCTCCAGCATATGACTCTCTTTCACTGCTTGAAGCTACCTCTGCAACAGATGATTCAAGAATAGCCACATCAGTATGTCCAGAATGTTCTTTTACAGATTCGGAGTCGATCTCTATAGGTAACTCTTTTCTTTCCCCCTCCGGGCAAAGATTACCATCAAATGATGCAGATCCAGAAGAGAAAATTGAATCTACAGACTCAAAGCAGGGAAAACATTTAACTTTTTCCTTCGGGCTAACCTCTACTTCAACATTGACCATCTGCTGCTCCTCCTTTGAAGGTTCTGGAGCTCTAAGACAGGATGGTCGTGCTTTAACCCTGCCAGAGAACAGAGAATAAAGACCATTACATATCTTCTTCTTCTCTTTTTTTAGTGGACCATTTTAGAAGACTTGGAACACATTTGAGAAGTGCATAGAGATGCAGGGCAAAAGAACACTAATCGGGATTTTGGCTTCTTATCACACATGAAGGATACAAGTTCAGACACTCACCTGCTGTATAAAAGCATATATGCTCCCTGAGAAAGTACCTCATCCAATTCAACTCTGGTAACCTGACATAAAATTACATTATAAATCAAATACCTCAAACACACACACACACACACACACACACACACACACACACACACACAAAGAGAGAGAGTATCAACCTTACAATCATCAATCCTATACCAGTTCCCAGCAAGATCCATGGTATAGCAGATATAGTGACCGAAAAATGATGCATTCAACATATCCACATGAACAACAACTGCATAAAGCTTGTACACATCCATAACACCTTCTGCATCACTCATGTAGGGGCTGAGATCCAACGTCTCTGGGAAAGTTACTCTCTTATTGAGTTTTCCAAACCTCCCACTCTGCAAATATTGGCCATTCAGTAAATTAGGAATATCACAAAATTGTAAACAACTGGAACAAAATACCATACAATATGTCTTACATGCACTGGCATGCCAACTTTCATACACCACACAAAAACAATCAAAATTTGGTGTTTTTTAGGTGGAATACAAAATCTATAGCAACCTAAGAATAAATAATAGCGTAAAGGGTTCTAGACATCTAGAGAAGTTTTAGCAATAAATGCACCTATCTAATAAAAAGGACTCCCATAAGCCTAAAACTATTTTACCGCATATATCAATGTCCTCAACAGTAGCATTGTCAAAAATAAGAGCTAGAAGATTTCAAAAGTGGAATACAAGCCTATCAACCAACCAAATCTATAGCCATGTATCTTATTCATGTACATAAATGCCTTTTATCTCTTAATACAGGGGCTTAAGTTACAAAAGCTAGTAAAAAAGAATTCATTTTTGGGAAAGCTCCAACTTCATAAAAACAACTGATACAAACGAGTATAGTTTAAACCTGAAATCTTTTCAATGCAATTGTTAGAATATTGGGAGCCTGTTTAACAGTAAGACGCTTCCAAGCCTTGACATAATCATTACACCTGAGAAAAAAGTAGTCATATATATAACATTGAACAAGATACCCAGAAAATAATAGCAATAGGCGATCATACAGTGATGAAAATAAAAAGCAGGGTTGTGCGCATCAACCACAACAATGGAACTAGTATGCAAAATATGGATCTAGTATTAGAAACAAAGGAATGATGCAAAAACTTTACCCCAAGAAGAGACATTAAGCAGACACAAGACTATCTCTAAAACTCAAAACAGTAAAAACCGAGTCAAATTAATAACAAAAAAAAAAATTCTTCCTTTAACCGTATACTTGTATTGGATTCCAAATTTACATGCCAGTTTCAAAATGTGCACACAAACTGTTTCCTGTTTCAGTTCAGAAATAACCTGAACAAAAATGACAATGTATACATACACACACAAATAAAAGTCTTAAATCAATTTAGAAACATATTTCAAAAAGGCTCCTTTTCCAACTTTTGCTTTTTGTAACTCGGTCACAAGTAGCAAAAAAATTAACTTCTAACACATAATCTCCAAGACATGTTAAGAAAGCTAGCATTCAATATCAGAATGAGGCATTTCAAATGTAACGTCAATCAATCTTTAAAATACAAAGAAACAAAACATTGGAAAGATATGCCATATTGTTTACCAGAAGCCTTAATCAGAAAGCAAGTCAAGTTTTACATGTACAAGTAGAAAAAGAGAAGCAACCATACCCATCACACTTGTACATGTTTTCTCCATGAAGCCACTCCTTGACTGTAAATTGGTCAAGGCATTCCTCTAGCGATCTAGCCTCCCCATGAATTTCAACAGTAAGATCCATCATATTTTCATACTGATTTGATATATTATTGCATTCTGTACATATCACCTGGGACATATTGAAACACTACAGCTATCAGAAGGATCAGAAAGAAAAAGAAAATAAAAGTAAACAAATAGCACCAGAAAATCCTCAGAAATAGCGCTACAAAAAAGGGTAAATATAACCAATCAAATGTGAGGAAAAAATTCAAACCGCAACACTAGCCAAACATACCAATTTCATTGCAAGTGAATTAACATTCTACATATCCAACAGAGCAACACCAAGTAGTCATAAAATGGCACTCTAATGAGAAGAAATATATGTACATGTTTGTTCTAGTTCAGACAAAATGGAAACTGCAAAGGTGTGAGAGAACGAAGGCAAAACATTATGAGCATAGAGAAATGCTAAAAAAAATAAAAATAAAAAAATAAATCCAAAATTGTATCACTTCTCCTTTTTGTTTTTCTAACGTTCTACAACTCAGAACGATTAGCCGATCCAATCTAGAAAATACAATACATGTATAGAAAACAATAAAACTTGCAAGGGGTGAATTTGCTGTGAGATAACCTGAGATTGAAGGTGGCCACCAAATATATGTTGGATAATGGTTGTCTCTTGTGAGCTAGGAGGGACACATTTTTCACCACCAAATTCCTCAAGGCAAACGGATTGCATTGTATCAATGGCAAACCTACAAGGGGAAAACAGAGAAAGATTTAATTTTAACAAAGTAGCACTAACAGTAAATCCTTTTAAAATTTATACAGTAACAGCACGGGTAACTTATAAGCTTAAGAAAGTGCAAATAACAGAAACCTCATAAACTCATGAGCATCCTCTTGTCTTCCATAGCCAAGATTACCGCCAATATTAGGCAACCTAGAAATAATATTAGTAGGAGAAAAAGGCTGTGAACTTTGACTAGCTCTTTCAAGATGTGTCTGGAATTCACAAAGGAAGCACCAATCATTATGAATGCCTGAAAACAAGAAAAGAGCAACCAAAAGAGTAAGGAATTTTATCAGAGAATAAACAGTGAGAGAGATTATATGTTCTGTTCTATGACTATACATTCTGCTTGATGACCCTTCTCTAACAAATAGGCAACAAGTGGACGAGTGGATGCAAGACACTGGAGAACCACATTGGCAAAGCAACTGCAGAAAAAAGAAACAAGATTAGATGGGCAAATCCACACTATATAGGTTGCATGTGCATGTATGCACTAAGGAAACAGGGAAGAAACTTAGAAGCAAAAGAATCTATTTTTGTTGATAACAAGACGAAGTATGGTAAACAAATACCTATTTCCGCAGTTTAAGAGTCCACAAGGAGGGAATCCTGGCTTCTCCCAGTTGAAAAGTTCCACAAATTCATCATATGGAAAAAGAATCTGAAAAATACCAAAGCTTTACAGTTATCTTGTCTATTAAGAATTATCAAGTAAATGTACTTCAATTTACACGAAGATAATATAACAGTTACCTCTCTCGATTGTTTGATGGGTCTATGTGTTTGACTTCCATGAGCTGGAATCAGTGCGATTCCATGAAAAGTTTTACCCCCAACACCAGAAGCCTTGAATTGAGAATTACTCAATGCATTTTGAGTTGAAATTGAACTAGCAGATGATTGAACAGTCTTGCAGTCTTTCTTATGTCCAGATTTCCAATGTACTTCTTGGCACTTCTGTGAGCTGAAAAACAATAAAGGACTAGATTTGAAGTTTCACATAAATTAAAGTTGAACCTGACTCATGCTAGAAATATACATCAGAATATAGCAGAGATTAGAAAGCTGATGGCTAACGGATTGCTTGGCAACATTTATATTGTTGCCTTTTGTTTTCGAAATTGAAATAAAGGTTGTCCCCAAGATGTTGTTGGACATATACTTCGTCATTGTCTCCAAGATGTTGTTTGATATAAACTTTATCATCCAATTCACTTATAAAAGCAAAAAAAAATATAAATGTCTCAAAGCAAGCCCTAAGCTATTCAGACTAAAAAGAACAAAATCACAAGGAAAAAAGTATTGTGTATAGCTATGGGCAAAGCAGAAAACCGTCAAGAATTACCAGACGAAATCCAGAAATCTAAATTGCAGCAACCCTATACCCAAGATGGCAAATGTCCTTGATATCTATTATAGAAAAAGAAACAATTGACGCAAGTTTCAACCTATTTAATGAATTAAAACCAAGACCTAGAAGACCTAAGTCCCTTAACTGGTGGGATACAGTACACCAATGGTTCCGGGCATAATACTTGAAACAAATCTTTCCAGACAACTCAATTACGCTGGAACGAATCTTAGTTACATACTTATATCATAAAACATGGCTTCTTATAAAACTTGGTAAAAGATATCCAAATAATGGAGAGTAAAGGGAAATGGAAAATGTTTCTTTTCCATGTGTTTACATAACCTTTTCCACTCATTGTTTCATATTTTCCGATCATTCCCTTTACTATTCATTTGGTTACGGATTCGTAAACAGGGCCTACATATTTCTGTTCAGAGGCCAAGAAACCCTTCATAATCATTAACAAATAACCAATAACTACGTATCATTGGGGTCTATAAAACAGCATAAGCAACAAAATCCCATATTGGTATCAGACAACTACGACAAAGTAAAATGTTTAGCGAACCAAACCATTACACTGCAACAATCCACACAATGAACCAATCAAATACCATAAAACAATCCAAAGGTACAATGGGCACAAACAGAATAATCTCAACGCAGTCAGAAACATCGAAAAATTACCAGTATCGGACGGCTTTGCAGCGGGAGCACTTCTTAGGGCCGGAGTTTCCACAGACGACGCAAGCCAAATCGTCCATTAGAACGGCCGGCATTGGGGTCCGATCAGAAGGGTCTCCTTCAAAACTAGCGTCGACCTCAAAATACTTCGAGGCCGTGTTCTTGACCAAGTGAAGCAATCCAACGGCAATTATAAAGAGAGTGAATATGAACTGAAGGAACCAATTCAGATCCAAAGTTACTCCGGCAACATGCATCTACACCAACCCCGCTTTGATCGCCGATTCCTCGTCGATCCAAGGGCTTCTCATCGATAATCACCGGGAAATAACCGCTACTCCCAGCAAGCCCGCCCCCCAAAATAACAAATTAGGGTTTTGCAATTTCCCGTTTTGGGAACCAAATCAATTACGGAGATTCAGCCCCAATAAGAATTAGGGTTTTAATAAACAAATTGGGAACTAGAAAGGCAAAAGAGGCAGCCCAAAAGCTCTTCTTCCTCTCTTTTCTCTCTCTCCCTGTGTTTTTGGGGCATTAAAGAAACAATTTGGTCTGGAGAGATGTATATATATAAATATATAGATATAAATAAAGAAACTAATAAAGGTGTAATTCCTGTGTCTTCTTTTTCTCTCAAATTTTCTTTTCCGGGAAAATTGATTCGTCCAAACAAAGAAAGGATTTTCTTGGGTTGGGTCCTTCGCTCTAGAAGAGTCGCTGAATGAAAAAAGGTGGTTACTTGATCTTAATCGCTCCCTTAAAATATTTTTACTAGTTTCAAAGGTTAGGATTTTCTTTCTTTAGTGAATTGAGAAACAAAAAAACCATACATAAAATTTAAGTGTTAGTTTAAACTCTAATTTAAATCGGTTCTGTAAAATAATATTTTGTGAGAATAATAAATTTTAAAAATCGTTATTTAGGCCAATATTTTGAATAATTTTAATAAATATAAAATTAATAATATCTTCAAAATTAAAAAAATAATAAAAAATTAATCTAATTTTACAAAAAATATTATTATCTTTTCATAACTAAAAATAATAAAAAAAATTAGTCCAGTGAATCAATTTTCACATAATTAATCTCAATGTATTATTTTATAAAATTTAAATTTTAAAGTTTAAATTATAGAATACTCAAATTTCGGATATTTTGTTGCGACTAACTATTCTTTACTTTATTTAACTTAATCTAAAAAATTCAATAAAAATAAAATAAAACAAATGACTTTGGTTCCTAAATTATTAGAAATGTCTCATTTTAATTCTAAAAATTTAAATTGTATCATTTTGATTTTTAAACTGTTAAAAAAATTTTATTGTAGTTTTTTTATTTTTCATTTTATTCTTAAAATTATATGAGATACATTTTTTATTTTATAGTAATTATTTCGTATTCAAAATGTAATATTTCTTTGAAATTACTAATAAAAAAAATAATAAAACTTACGTGCATATTCTAATAAAAAACAAACAAAATGTAATAAAGTATTTTTAATAATTTAAGAATTAATTCAGTCCAATTTAAAATTGAAAGTGAGATTTTTTTCTTAGTTCAAGAAATAATAGAATGTTTATTTTTTAAAAAAAATAAGGAATCGGATATACTAAATTTTGATTTTTTTTTCGGTTTCTTACCCTTTTTTATGGTTAATATTTCTTCCTTAGATGGTAAGAAATTCTGTTATGCATATTCCTTAGAATAATCATGTCTTTGTGAAACTCTCACATGCTGTGTTGCAAGTGGGAATCACTGCCAATCAGATGGATTCGGTGACATAGGATTTTGGAAAGGACATTAGTGTGTCGTACTGGATAGGGTCATGTAGGACTATTCCATTCGATGTTTGATTTTGGACGATATCTTCGAGACTTGTCCCTTTTTTATATAATTAAACTTTAGGGTTTTTTTTTCTCAATTTCGATTTTTGTTATAATTTAGAATGTTAAAACCTAGAAGAGTCGCTCTTTAATTTTTCCCTCTCAGATTTTTTAAGATCATCAGTAAATGGTTGGTTGGCTAAAGAGAAATTGTTGAGTGGTACTTGTGATGCTTTAACATTCAAAATTTGATGCGAAGATGGTTATTGTATTTTTATAAATATATTATAAAGACTCGAAATGTTAATTAATACAAATCTATTGATTGTAGCTTTAATTTGTAATATTTAAAGGAGTTATTGAGTTATATATGATTTATAAGTATTTACTAGGTATTAATTACTCTTTATTTTTGTAGATTATAGATAAATACCTTACATGTTTATAAGGCTTTTTCTTATAAGTATACATGGACATTCTCAAGAGTAGGACATGACATTAACACCTTTTTAATCACTTCAAAAGAAGTATTTTTGTTATCCTAAGATTAGCTAACCCAAGAGGGGTTAAATTGAGTTTTAAAAACTTTTTGAAATAAACAATTAGAATCTGTAGATATTGAATAAAGCAAGTAAAAATAGTAAATAAACAAGCATAATCTCAAAGTAAATAAATTACAGAGATAGGGATAAAGAAATTGAAAGTGTTATTTTTAGAGATTTGACAAACACGATAGTTTGCCTATGTCGTCGACCCTTCGCAACTTATTTCGTGTTTTCTACTATCAGATCAAAATTATGGGCTTAACTGATCCTTATACAAACAGAGTAAATTCTTTTTAGATACACACACATCTTTATAATAATCTTAAATCCGACTCTATTACGTCTAACCATAGATTATTTAGAATCTGATGTCAACTTCACTTATACCGGGTTATTTATAACTTCGGTGCCAACCTCACCTAAACTGGGTTGTTCATGACTCTGGTACCAACTTCACCTTTTAATAATGATTTTATGAAAATATAAGTGATAGCTCACTCAAAGTATCATCTCTCAATGAAATAATACAAGATAAGCTTAGATGATTTGAGAGCAATGCACAAATGATGCTCTAAGAATGGCTCAAATAGATTTGAAAGTTAAAATTGAGTAAAAGAAAGCTTTTGTATTTAAAAATTGATTGGATATCAATGTAGATTAATATTCTATGTATCTAAGTCATCAAATTTAATAATATTTAAAGACATCCTCAAAAACTAGTTATTTATAATTGTTATTAACTTTTTGTCAGAAAAAATAGTCGATCATTTTTATTAGCCGTTGGAGTTTGATACTGACATTTCAACTTTAATGGTCAAATGGCTGAGGTAAAGTGGTCGACTATTTTGGGACTAGAAACTATTGATTGGTTTCCTTGGTTCTTTTTCGGTCGATATTTTAAAATCTATTATTTTCCAAATATTGTTAATGCTAGAAATGGATTTTTGTCTAGAAAAGTACTTGAGACCAATTTTCAAATACTTAAACAAATAATTAATTTAAGCTTATAATATGTTTGAAAATGTCTTTAAAAATTCTTTGAAGAAATTATGAGTTATTTCGAAGAGAATTTATATTTAGTGTAATAAATCAAGTACAAGATTATAAGTTAAATAGAAATCTATTCTGACATATCTTAAGTCTTGATTCTTGATATCCATCTTCAAGTTTTAAGATTTGCCCAATAATACTCTATTCTTGAAGACTTGATTTCTTAAGATAATTGGATTCTATTTTAATTTTATAGCGACAAACTCAAGTCAACTGTTAGCAACTAAATCACATGTTGTTATTATCAAAAAAAGATAAGATTAAAAACTTTATAAATCAACAATTTTTGTCTTTTTACTACCAAAATTGATTGTCTGGATATCACGATATAAATTTGTAGAAATTTAAAATGTCAAGATATTACTTTATAAAACTCAAACTTCAAGTTAGTTTTTGCCGAAAACCCAAACTTCAAGATATTTTATATCATTATTTCTTACAACAATATTGCATTTTTACAAATCTCAAATATTTGCCCTTCTCTATGTACCAAATTGTAACCATATTCTTATTTCCTAAATTGGCTTGGTGAGGATGATTGAATACTACTAATTCTCTCTTAAAAAAAAAAGAATGATAATTAGGGTGATCATCTGGTAGAGAATGATATTAGATTCATAGTAATTTTTGGCAGTTTTTCTTTTAATAAAAAATATATTGTAAAACTCAATTCTTTTTTTGGGACTTATACCAAAATGATAGAATTTTAGGCTCATTTTAAATAAATATCTATTTCTTAAATGTTGTAGCAAAATGACAACTATATTAGTGTATATACAAAGTTTAAAATATGATATACTTAATATAAAGATTAATATATTCACTACATAAACTAAAGTTGATATATAAATAGATATTTAAGTGAAAAATATATATACTCAGTCATTTAACTATAAAAAGATAAAAAAAAACATTTATTTATATAAAAAAAAATACTCTTATCTTTCACTTTTTTTTGAACTATTATCTACCAAAAAAACTCATTTAGCAAACGTAATTCTTTTTTCTTCTTAATTTATTTTCTTTTCCATTAAGTAACTTTAAGAATTCATGCTATATAAATATGTGACTTGCTAATCTAATGGGCATATGAAAAGAGTCAAAATTTATAATTTTTAAAGTCTACGGCATCTTACAAAAGGGATTTATGGCACTAATTGACACAGTGCTCAAAGGAGCAGAATTTTATGCACAAATGGGATTGACGTAGATGAAAATAAGATAATTTTCAGATTTTTGGTGGGAATTTTTGGAATATCTATTTTCGATGAATTTATTGTCAAATTTGGGTAGAATCTGCCTAATAAAAAAAATTAGTGGCTTTGCCATTGGGCTAAGGCCTTTGTCGGGTAATTTCGATCATTTAGACCTCCGAAAATGAATTTTTTTATTTTTTTTTATTTTTTAATATTTTTCTATTTTTAGATTATTTTCAGTAAATAAATTTAGAATTCAAATCCATCAGTTACGGATTGATACTAGATATTAGGCTTTTTAAAACTTTTTTTCAAAAAAAAATATTGTTATCTTTTATTTGAATATTTTATTTAAGTTTTATTAAAGAGTTATAAGCCAAGATAGCTTATCAGTTTTTGTTAGAAATAAAAATTATCTTGAGTATTTTTACTCGATTTTCCTCTTTTTCTCGGTATTCGTGAGTGAAGAGTATTTTTCGTCTTTCTTAGAAACTTTTGCTACGTCAGTTTGTACTAGAGGCAGGTTCGTTCCTATGCCATACCACCAAGGAGACGACTAGAAGTATGTGATGCCATATTAGTGGAGGTGAATAGACGTAATAAGATCGCACAATTATGTCAATAGGTGAAGATACTGACGTAACAAATGGTTGTGCTTCTTTCGAAACAGCATGCACCAGTATCCCAGTTCCATGAGGAGTTCAAAGAAGAGAATCCATTTGTCTTATTAGATCAGTCGATAGATCTACCAATTTGAAAGAGAGTAGGAGGGCATGAAGAAAATAAACGTTGGGAGTCAGGATTCAAGATTAATATTCCTGAATTCTACCGTAAATTATTACCTGAAGAGTTTTTGGATTGCATGACTGCA
The DNA here is from genome assembly GCA_002914805.1 of Parasponia andersonii. NCBI lineage: Eukaryota > Viridiplantae > Streptophyta > Magnoliopsida > Rosales > Cannabaceae > Trema > Trema andersonii. Next base: position 571,828 of record JXTB01000035.1, read on the forward strand.
GTGGAAAAGATCCTAGAATTTAGGGAGGTTCTGAGTGATAAATGTGTACCTCTTGTTATGATACAATTTCATATATAAGCAGTAGCATGGTGGTAACAAAATAAAGTGACGAGGACCCAAGTCAAAAAGGCCAAGATTACATCTTGGGACAAATTAAAAAGACATATGAAAACCGCCTTTTACCGCATAATTATATACAGATGATGTACTAGTGATTATTGAATTTGTGTCAAGGTATAAAGTTTGTTACTAAATATACTACAGAGTTCTATGTACTGATCACGAGGAATAATGTCACGAAGACTAAAGAACAATTAGTTTCTCATTATGTGGGTGGTCTACGACCCTAGATTCAAGATATCCTTAATATATTTGATCCTTCGATTGTGTCCAAAGTGCATTAGTGGGCATTACAGATTGAAAAGCGACAATCCTGACAAAGTACATTGGGAGGTTTTACCTACAACTAACATTAGTCTTTAACACAACCTAATAGCTCTACACAAGCAGGTCTTATCAAACTGAATACTAATCAGTAATTGATGACACACTTGAATGGAGGATAACATTGTTTCGACTATAGTGGGATAGGCCATAGGCAATCTAATTGTCCTAAGAATTCATATAAAGGGCTTTTTGTTAATGAAATATACAATAAAATTAATGGCAAGTCTGTTTATGATAGTGAGGTGATTAAGAATTCAGTTCAGGATGAAAAATATGTGACAAGAGATGTTGGGCCAGTATTGGTGGTGCAAAGGAACTATCTAACACCACATGGAATGATAGTGAATAGTTACGCAACAATATCTTCTAGTCCACATGTACTATTGAAGGGAAGTTATGTAGATTCATCATTGATTCTAGAAATTGCGGGAATGTGGTGGCTGAAAAAATAGTTAAGAAATTAGGGGTGCTAACACAAAAGCATCTCAAAACATATAAAATAGATTGGCTAAAAAAAGGTACAGATGTCACGGTATCTCTGCGTGCTTTAATAAGTTTTTTTTTATTAGAGTTACATATAAGGATAAGGTTCTATGTAATGTAGTTAGTATGGACATGTGTCATATATTATTAGGTATGCCTTGGTAGTTTAATCATTACTCAATATATGATGGGCATACTAACATGTACAACTCTATGTTTGGGGAAAAGAAGATTGTATTATTACCTGGCAAAACTACCAATACACGTACAGTGTCTGGGGACAGCACCAATCTATTAACCCAAGCAAAATTCAAGTTAGATATAGTAGATTTCAGAGTAGTGTTCATATCAGTGGATAAATCTATTAAGACTAAACTTGCAATTCCGAATCAGATACAGACACTGATTAAAGAATTCTACGATGTGTTCCTTGAAGAATTACTAGACAGGTTACCGCCGATACAAAATATCCAACACCAAATTGACTTGATCCTAGACGCCATTTTACCTAATACGACATATTACAAAATGACCCCTAATGAACATGAAGAGTTGTGTAGGCAAGTCGAAGAACTTTTGACAAAAGGGAATATCCGAGAGAGTCTTAGTCCTTTCATTGTCCTGCCTTGCTTACACAGAAGAAAGACGGTACTTGGCAAATGCGTGTAGAAAGTCGCATAATAAATAAGAACACAGTATGCTACTACTTTCTTATTCCTCGTTTGGATGATTTGCTAGATCAACTTAGCGACATGAGTATATTCACTAATCTAGATTTGAAGAGTGGCTACTACCAGATTCGTATTCATCCAAGCAACGAATGGAAAACAACTTTCAAGACAAGAGTTCCACTTTATGAGTGGTTACTTATATTGTTTGGGCTGTCAAATGCACTGAGCACCTTTATGCGTGTCATGAACCAAGCTCTCCACTCGTAAATTGGTAAATTTATTGTAGTATATTTTGACAATATTCTAGTTTATAGTACTAGTTCTGATAATCATGTATAATATCCTCAGGAGGTTCTTTCAGTCTTCGTAGGGACAAGTTTTATATCGTTATAAACAAGTGCATCTTTCTGATAGATCATGTTGTATTTCTGGATTATGTCATAACAAAGGATGAGCTAGCAGTAGATTCCACGAAAGTGGAGGCAGTAAACCGATGGCCCCAGCCAACATTAGTTACATAAGTACGTAGTTTTCATGGCCTTGCTTCTTTTTATAAGCGATTCATACCACATTTCAATAGCGTAATCTATCTTATTACAGATTGTATTAATACTGGGAGATTCCATTAAAGTTCTCAGGCGGAAGAATCCTTTCAGTTAATTAAGCAAAAGTTGACTTTGGAACCTATTCTCATGCTACCAGACTTTACTCAACCCTTTGAATTACTTTGCGATGCCTTGAAGGTTGGTATTGGTGTAGTTCTTAGTCAAAATAGTCATCTAGTGGCTTATTATAGTGATAAGCTTTCAGGCCCAAAGTCTCGCTATAATAGCTATGCAATGGAGTTTTATATTATAGTCCATGTAATCTGACATTGATGCTACTATTTGTTCCAAAAGGAGTTTATTTCATACATCGATCATGTTGCTCTAAACTACTTTGGTACTCAAGATAAGGTGTCGACTCGACATGTTATATGGATTACATACCTTTAGTAATTTACATTTATGATTAAGCACAAAGCGGTGCTTAAAATAAAGTGGTCAATGCATTGAGTCAACGATAACGTCTCTTGACAGAGCTATAAGTTGAGGTATCGGGCTTCGAAACCTTTTACAATTTATATGCTATTGAACTTTACTTTTCAATGATTATCCAAAAACTACAATAGAGAGTCCATTCAGAATTTGTGTGGGTTGACAATTTCCATTTTAAAGGAAATCAATTATGTATTCCTGACAGTAGTCGGTGTCTGAAGATTATTTGAGAGTTGCATGATGAAGACCACGTGAGTTGATCGTATATTGTAACTTATTGCTGCTTCTTATTATAAGCTGATGATATGCAATGAGGTGAGTAAGTTCGTGGAGCACTATCGCATGTATCATCTCTCCAAAGAAAAAGCTACAAACGCTGGTTTGTACCTGCCACTACCTATTCCAACCTAACCTTAGACTGATGTAAGCATGGACTTTGTTTTTAGTCTTTCTCGGACTTAGTGTGGCCATGATTCTATATTTATGGTGGTTGACTACTCAGTGTGGCCATGATTCTATATTTATAGTGGTTGACCATTTTTTGAAAATAGTCCATTTTATCCATTGCAAAAAGATGATTGATATAGTCAATGTAGCCTCATTGCACTTCTGGAAGGTTTATCAATTATGTGGACTTCCTACATCTATTGTATATGATCGAGACACTCATTTCCTTAGTCATTTTTAGCAAAGTCTTTGGTGTTTAGTGAACACATTGTTAGATTTTAGTAGAACATACTATCCCCTAAATAGATGATCAGACTTAAGTTATTAGTCATTCTTTGGAAACTTGTTACGTTATTTGGTTGATGAGTCAATCCAATACTGGGATCAAAAACTGTGTCGAGCATAATTTAAAGTCAACTGGAGCATGGGTTTTAGCCCTTTTCAAGTAATGTGTAGTATTGTTCCTTGTTGTCCTCTTGATTTGACCCTCATTTCTAATCAATTACTAGTGCATGGTAAGGCTGGTGATTTTGTCAAGCAACTACAACACGTTTACAAGAGGGCCCGTGAATATCTGCAGCCCGCCGCAGTTAAGTATAAGCAAGTTGTAGACTTGAAAAGACGACATATGGAATTCGAGGTGGGGGATTTTGCATAGGCGGTATTGACGAAGGATCGTATCTCAGCTCATGAGTATAACAAACTTGGTGGAAAGAAGATTGGCCTGTTGAAAATTATAGAGAAGATTAATCTAAATGCTTATCGATTGAAGCTTCCTAACCACATCTACACTTCTGACATATTCAATGTCAAACATCTTATACCATTTTGGATGATACTCTTCCTCAGTCAAATTCGAGAACTAATTTTTTCTACCTAAGGGAGAATGATGTGGTACAAAAAAGAATAGAATTTATAGATAAGTGAGATCGACATAGTCGAAATGCAATTTTTAGATTTTTGTGGGAAATTTTCAGAATATCATTTTTCAATAAATTTAAGGTCAAATTTGGGTAGAATCAGCCCAATAAGCGAAAAGTAGTGCTTTGTCGCTAAGCTATGGCCTTTTTCGAGCAATTTTAATCATTTAGGCATCTAAAAATACAATTTCTTATTTTCTGAAACTTTTCTATTTTTAGATTATGTTTCGTAAATAAATTTAGAATTCAAATCCATTAGTTATAGATTGATCTTAGATATTAGGCCTTTTATTTCTCTTTTTCAAAAAAAAAAAGGTATTATTATCTTTTATTTGAATATTTTATTTAGGCTTTATTAAGAGTTGTAAGCTAAGATGGCACATCAGTTCTTGTTAGAAATAAAAATTATCCTGAGTGTTATTACTCATTTTTTTCTCCTTTTCTCAGTATTCATAAGTGAATCAATAGATTTAAGTATTAGCCGAGTGGTTTTCGTCTTTCTTAGAAGCTTCTACTATGTCATCAATGGTCCTTGAACTATTACACTTGTGGCAATTTGGCCTTTAAAGTTTCAATTGTGGCACAAACGGTCCCTAAACTTTTTGATTTATAGCAATTTAGTCGCTGAATTATCTAAATTGGAACCTATTATTAAATTTCTAATCAAAATATAGGCGAGAAGCATATTGTAGCATTAGAAAGTATATTTAAAAGAAAATAAATTGAAGAAAAAGATTTAAAGAGAAGAAAAGATACATTTTTCGCATTTTTAGGGTTTTAAGAGTTGCAAATTCATAGAATTTTTTTTGTGATTGCTCATTTTAGTCTTAAAAATCCTAAATTATCTATAAAGTACACTTTTAGATACCAAGATATGCTTTTCATATATTTTTTTTTAGTAAAAAAATTTAATAACAGGTAGCTATTTAGATAATCTAAAGATCAAATTGTTATAAATCAGAAAAGTTGAGGAACTATTTGTGATATAATTAAAATGTTGAGGGCCAAATTACCACAAAATAATAGTTTGAGAACCATTTGCACCATTAACTCTTACAAAAAAAAAGATATATGGCACTACCGAATCTGTTGACATTTGACAACGATCAAAGATGCGTGTAATGCCAATGCCACTTTGGCAAATTGTGGTGGACATGAGTGCATTCAAATGCTTACATGATATGCCTAAATTAGAAAATAACGTGTCATTTATTAGGTAAAAAGTGATTAAACCTTAATAATAAGTCTAAGGCAACATCTTGGTTGTCATTTGTCAATTCTAAGTTTAGTTATAAGGGTTATAATTTAAAACAAAAGATTGCTTAGTATCATGGTCATTATGACAATTAATCATAAATTTAGAGCTGTCAATTCATATCATGATTCAAAAACGGCACAAAATTCGTAGATTTGGGTTTAACTTAAATAAATATAAGTCAAAATAGGTTAAACACGATTAAATAATGAGTCAAAGTATATTAATCTACTAAATTTGAAATTAACTCATTTAACACGATTAAATCCAAAAATTAATAAACAGGTCAAAATAGTGTCAACTCGAAATTAATATTAAGAATCCATTTATGATACAATAAAATATGTAAAAGAAATTATTATTTAGAAAAAGAAAATTACTTTTTAGTCTTTTTAAACTAATCTTGGTACCATAGCCACTGCACCCTATTTTAGTCTTTTGGACTAAACCTAGACAACACCACACTCATGTAAGCAAAACTCACAACAATTCAAACCCTAACACCTACAACAAGAGTAGCTGCCTCTCCCTCTTCTCTCAATCTCACCCATGGTGACCTTTCTATCGCCGGATCTCTCACTCATCAGCCCTCAAACACACTCATCAGCCCTCAAACACACACACACACACACACAGACGCTCTCTCTCTCTCTCACCTGCCAGGTCGTGGCTCTCTCTCACATGTACAACATTTTTTTTTCATCATTCTCTATAAATTTTAAGAAATTGCTCAGTTCTTTCTCTCAAACTTAGTGATTTTTCATTTTTCAATTGTTTTTGGGCTTTGCTTCAACCGTATGTATTCTTATTCTCACCTGGCTTATCACACTCTTTCATCTATCACTCTCATTGTAGAAGATAGGTTCAATTCTGCCTTGATTTATGATTTGTGGTTTTTTTTTTCTTTTTGATTTGTGGTATTGAGCCTGATTTGTATTATTTTTTATTTCACAACCTTGATTTTTTTTTTGGTACTTAGCACTGACTTGTATTTTTTTTTTTCCGGTATTGAGAAGCATTTTATTTATACTTAAGAAACTTTGAGGTTCTGTTGGGGTATACATTTGATTATAGTTGAGATTTCATTTTTTTGGTAGAATGTTTTAATATTTGAATAATTATTACTTTGTCTATATTATGTGTTTCTTTTGGAGTTTCTTGGTATTGTATTTTCTGGTATTGTTTCTAATGTATTTTAAAATATTACTTGAAAATACTACTTGGCCGATTGTACATAATATACACAGATCATATAATATATATTTTTTCTTCCTATATTGTATTTTAAAATATTACCTGACTATTTTTGTGTTTTAGGGATTTTTTTTGAATTTTACACGTATTTTTGAGTTGATTTGTATTATGGTTATTAGCAAAGAAATTTTTTGGATTTATCGATTGGAATCTGAGTGTAATATGTTAGTGCCAATTATTATTATTTTTTTTTGGGATTCGTCCCTTGGGTCTGAAACTCTTATTTTCTTATTGAATTTTGTATCAGATATGATATCAAAGAGATTGTTACAGATAGAATCTATTTTCTTTTTAATCTTTTGTGAGTTGTTTTTGTGATTGAGTTTTCCTCCAAAGTTGATAGTGATTCTCATAGATACTGTCATTATGGTTAATCCGAGAATTTGAGTAATATTTTCAATGAATATAGAATATATTGTTGATTTTGGAATATTTTGATATGTAGATGGAGACCAAATACATGAGATCAATCTTTTGATGATATTGAAATCAGCAGAGTTGCTGAAGAAATTGAGTATGAGGATGACATGGATAATATTGATTAGATTCGTTATTGTTAAAAATTTTAGAATTTTGAATTTAGAAGTTAGTTTATGATAAATTAGTGGATTATTTATGGTTTATTTGTTGTATTAAAAATGTAAAGTATTTGCAATTTTTCAATTCATCATTAAAAATGTCAAAATGTAAAAATTTAGATCAATTAATAGGTTAAAAGGTTAATAGATTAACTGGCTACATGTTTAATATCTAACAGGTTACTAAACACTAAACAGTTAAATTGGGTTTAGTTAATAGATTAAATGATAATCAGGTAAAAATGCGAATCAGGTTGAATACAACCGAATATGACTTGGTTAAATAATGTGTTAATTATATTGTATCACATGCCTATCGTGTGTAGATTGATAAATAATAATACGAATAATAAGTGTGTTGTGTTGTGTTTGGGTTTATGATAACACAAATTGTCATTTCTACCTAAAATAAATATTTTACCTTAAAATAACCTCATAAAAATTATAACAGATTTTTTTTTTTCCTAAAACTAATACCAACTATGCTACTCAACTTAGTTTCCTTAATAAAATGATATTTTTAGGACGATTTTTTTAAAATATTTGATTTTTTTTTTAAGAAAATGTACCTAAAAAATGATGATTTTTTTTTTTTTTTTAAAAAAGAAAATGTACCTAAAAAATGACTTTTTAACAGCCTTTCGCAATATAATTTTTAAGGTGTCATAGTGTTCTACGATTATGGTCAATACTTTTTATAACTATAAAATTATGAATTTTATTGGACTAATTAATGATCACATACAGTGTTGTCCTTCACACAATATTCTGACATTATTATATAAGTCACTTCAAAATACTTTAAAAAAAAATCATTTTAATCTAATTTGTTAATGTTTGTCTACAGATTACTTATAAAAAAAGGTTAATATCAACCAAAATCTCAAATCTTTCTCGATGTATCACTTACGTCTCTATTGTGTTTTTTTAGGTAGCATTGAACTCTTCGATCTTTAGCATTTTGTAACAAATAATCCTTTTTAACCAATTTATATAAAAGGGGTTGTGAAGTGTGATGTGCAGACCATGTGTTCTATCTTACAAGGGTATCAGATGGGATTTAGATAAAAAAAACAAATATTTCTCTCTCTAATGACCTCTCATCCAACTTCCTAACCTCTGCAATGATGAGAATTCATCTCGGCGCCAACAACAAGAGTCATCCCGCTCATATTAACTAATTTTTGTATCCATTTTTTCTTTCACAAGCAAACTAATATATTTTATGGTTGTAGCAAATTTTCAATAGCTCAGTTTATGTTCTAATTAAAAAAAAAAAATCTTCCTAGCTCAAGACCCAGATCTTTCTTTTTTAGCACATGTTCTCATACCCAGATAGAATCTTTGTTCGAGAGAGTTCGATTTTTCTTGTATTGTGACAGCTTTGATGGCTTGCTTTGACTTGGGAGTCCTACCCAGCCAATGAATTTTCATCTTTGGTGTAGAGATCCATCATCTCATTTTCATTTGGGTTTTTCCATGTTTATTTTCTATCTCCCATGCTTATTAATATATTGGGTATCTTGTGAAGGAAAGATTGGTTAATGTGAGTGGGGGATGGCTCTTATTGCCGGCATCGAGGATGGGTTCTAGTTGGTGCAGATGTTAGAAGATTGGTTGAGAGGCCATTAGAGAGAGAAATTTTTTTTTTTTTTTTTTTTTTTCTATTTGATATCCTTGTAAGATAGAACACATTATTCTGCACGTGATACTTAAGTCTGGTGAGTCAAATGCTACTAAAAAAAAAAAAAAAAAAAACTGAATAAAGACATAAGTAATACATCGAGAAAAGTTTGAGGATCTGGGTGGTATTAATCCTAAAAATTATGAAAATTACGATCATTCTGAATTTTGTGTCAGGAAATGCCATCCAGAAAAATGATCATTAAAAAGCTATTTTGGCCGAAATTGTTCCTGCCCGGTTTTTTTAGAAAAGAATTGGAAATACACACTGGCTCAGTTTTTTATAGATCTGGTATTTTTTTTTTTAAAGGAAAAATGTCACTTTTAAAAAAATAAAAAAAATGTTATTTTTTAAAATAATAATTCATAATTGGTGACCAGTTTTCGAACACTTATAACTATAAAAGTGTTTATAATTAGTAACTGATAATCGGTAGACATTTTCAGACACTAATAATTATTTTAAAATAGTATTTTTCTCAAAAGAAATATTAAAAATAATATGGAAATTGAAAAAAAAAAAATCTAACACACCATAGTTTTGTAATACGTTTTTGTTTTTTCGGTAGAAGTGTTAGAAACCCTTCCCGCTTCCTAACAGTCATAGATCGGCCTGGCCATATACACTTTACATTCCCACGTATGTTGGCACTGTCGCCCAAAATATTGTTGGACTATTTAAAAGGAGAAATGGGCTTCATGAGATTCATCACATATTTGGGCTTTTAGGCCAATTTCTGGTCATCTTCCAACTGTCCACTGCTCGAATGAACTCCTCCATACCAAATTTTTTTCCGTTTTTAATATATAAAACAAAAGGCAATATCTAAGTTACTATAATTATCTATTCAATTCAATTCCTCAACTCTTATCTGGTATTTAATACCTTGATCTGTGGAACTTTTCTAGATACTTTTTTTTCGCTTTGTAGCATTGTTTTCATATGAAAAGGGGAAGGAATCAAGTGATGATACAACATAGAAAACTCGTTCCTCGTCTTTCCTTTTATGGTGCTCCATTTTATACATTATGTACCACGTTACAATAATCTGACTCCTTAATTCCTTAGAAGGGACCAATCTGTCTCTATTAAAAAAAATAAAAAGCAATTTCTGTTCTTGATCTATAAGTGTGAAATGCTATAACAAATAAACAGCTAAGCCAATCCATTATAGCACGTGCAACGCCAAAAGTAGTTCACAATAAAAAAAAATGCCAGGTGGCTGCTGGAAACGCTTCATAAATTTCTCACTACGTATATATATATTTTTAAATTAAAAGAATCCCAAAAGGCCAAAAAAAAAAAATTGCATTAAGAAATGCATGGTGGCTTCTCTCTCTCTCTCTCTCTCTCTCTCTCTCTCTCTCTAAAATAGTCCCAAAAAATGCTACCTTCATGCCGTGATGAATAGGAGAGTTAGTGCCTCAATGATTTTTTTTTAATAAAAAGGAGGAGATTCAAATTTAAAGCTTTTAAAGATTGATCGGTTAATTAAATAATTACCAACTAAGAAATGTGACGACCATAGTGCCTCATGATTATATACTTTTTTCAGGCAAGCTTTTGTAATTGGCATTGGAAAACCAAAAATTCACTGAGTTTACGTGAATTGAAGTGACATGCTTGTTGTATTTTCTTCCAATAAAATTACCAAGGGCGTGGGGTACTAACCAAGAAAACCCGGAGTGGTGCTTTCCACTACTACCAGCTCTATGGTTCTAGCCGAATTTGCCAAAACTTCAGGCCCAAAGGCTGAAGGCAAAGCTTTTTACTCTTGTCTACGAGCCTAAGTATTAAATAATAAACAGTTTTAATTTAACTTAAGTTGTTTTCAGTTCAATTGAAACAAAGTCTAGTATTCATGTAGGAAAATTACAAATATATATCTCCCAAGTAAGATAAATACTGGATATACTATTAAGTCTTCAGAAATAAGAAAAATATCACATTGAATTAGCAAGCGAACAAAGTTTTTTCCTCCAAGTAATTTGGTCAAAATTGAGGCTCTTGTAGTTTTGTTTAACAGATTGCTATTAATAATATAGTGTTAGCGACCATTATATGGCAAAAAGTTCCGTTCCAAGAGAATTAATGGATTAAATCAGTGGCAGACGCATAACAGTTAGGATGGGCAAGTCTCCTCCTCAAATTTTGTCTTTTTTTGTGATTTTTTAATCAATTTTTTGAATATGCTCTTCCTCACTTTAATTTTACATTTATTTAGTTAGCTATAGTTTAGATAATTGATAGTAAAGTCCTCAGATTTTCGTATTTTTTATATTTAAGTCTCAAATCTTTATTTTTTGACATTTAAATCATCAATATCCCATTTGACTTGTATTTTTTATGTTTTAAATTTGTACAAAATTTTGATGTTATACCCTTAAAAAACAATTCTGGTCTGCCACTAAATAAAATGGTTAAAAGATAAGAATTTTAGAAAATAAGAAATACTAAGATATTACGACAAATTTTTTCAGGAGACTGATCTACATAATCTAAAAATTATAATAGCAAATTTTCTTTTTCGTATTTAAGAAAGTGAGACATCTCTTTAGAATCGATATTTTCGGGCCATTATATGACTCAATAGGTTGCAATAAAATCCAAAGGTTGGTTCGAGAAAAGGTAGTTACCTCCGCTGTTTGTGGATTGTGTTCGGTCCCGTCCAAGTCTAACCCTCTTTATAGAGTTGCACCTAAATTGTCCAAAATTTAGGAGGTCCCTAGTTGATTCGTTGATTTACTTTTGGTTAGTGACTAAGGATCCATAATTACTCCTTTTTGTCACTTTGCATGAGATCATCACCCACCAAAAACTATATATACATATATATATATATATACCCTTCATTTCAATCATATCAATTTTTTTTTTTTTTTAGCTTTGCATGATTAGACACCTTCATTACTATTCATGTGATTTTTTTTTTTGATAATTAATTTACTATTCATGTGAATTTCGGTATATAAACAAGGAGGACATTAATATCATGTTTCAAGTTGTGATTTACTTCTTGATGAGTAAACATAATTCCCATGTGAAAGATTCTCGTCTTGTTACATAAAAACATAGTTTTACGTAAATTTGATTTGAAATATTTATAGTAATGATTTGTTCCTTAAGAAATTATAAATCCATCTCTTTCTCTTAAATTTCTTTCCTTTTATTTTTTTAGCCACCCAATGTAGATTATTTAATCCCATCAAGTCTCGTGAAATTAAAACTTAACTTCTATCATTATTATATGCATGCTTAAACAATATCGTACTAGTTTTATCTCAGATACAATAGATGGAGACGTGATGTTGGTTTATTGTTTTGAAATTTTTGCAATAATAACCTTTTGCAAATCCTACTAAACGAATTATTGTTTGGTTATGAACTGTGGGGATAATGGTATCGTAGTAATTCCATTAATTGCTTTATATATATATATATATATATATATATATATATATGCACCAATCCAGTGGGTATTTTTTTTTTTTTACCTATAGATAGGTATTAATTTGACCAATGAAAATTTAGCATGTATATTTTTTTATTGTAAAAAGTAAGAGAGAGAAAGAACATTAATAATGCACGTCTTTTCAAGCACTTCATTATAGCCATTAGATCACCATTAGACGGTGATCCAACGGCTAAAAAAAAAATACCTACCCATAAGTAAAGAAAAAAAATACTTATTGGATTGGCAACCTATATATATATATATATATAGCTGAAATCATGCTACATGATATGCGTTGGATTGCAATATGGTTAACATATTTGATTAATGGAATACATTAATGGAGCCAATGAACATGTAGAGAGTTTATAAATCACTAGTTCGAAAAGAAAGAGAAAAACTTTCCTTATTTTTGTACGAAATTGTAAAAAAATAAATTTGAAGAAAGAGATACTGAGATAGCATTAATGCTATTTAAAAGACCATACGTAGGTTTGAAACTTTAAGAATGACATAACACATTCTCGGACACCCATTTTAGCATCAAAGTGCTTACAGTTTGTTTAAATAATAGTTTTATAATAATTTTCTTTATTTAACGTTCTTTATTATGATTGATTAGACCATTTCGAATGCAAATTAAGGCTATTGTCAATGATATATTTGGCACTAAAATAGTAAACTGCTAGTTTGACACTAAATTTTAAATTTTCACTTCAGTCTACATTGCTATAATTAAAATACTATTTTATATTATTTAATAATTAATAATTTAATTTTGTAATTGGTTGAATATTAAAATTTTTTTTGATGGAGTATTGAAATCGTAGAGATTTTAATATTATAGATTATTAATATGGCAATAAAGATTAATGCCAAATGTGGCATTGTTAATATTTGATGGCAAATTTGACACAAAATATAAGATATGCTAAATTTAGCACAAAAAAAGCATTCCGAGGAAAATTTTTATTCTATATACTAAGTTATAGGATTAACACAATTATTTAATATTGCATTGGAGATTCTCTAAAAATGTTTAATAATGTCAATAAAAAGACTCTCTCATTGGTAATAAATGGAGTTCAAGGTTATAATTATATATATATATATATATATAATGCCCCTTTACGAATCAAACAAAATACTTATCTTCAAGGATGCCGAGGTTAGCAACCAATCGAGTTACCTTAATTTGGTTTCAAGATTTGAATTTGATATGTTAATTACTTATTAAAACCAGTTTTCTTTAAAAACTAAAAGAAAAACATTTAGTAGATTTCAATTATGAATCAAAAAAGTAACCATCAAGAAGCTTTGGTACATTACCCTTCTCCCATTCTAATGGGTTGAGACACCCAACATTTTCTTTGAGCACATGGGGAAATGTTGAAGACTCTCGCGGACTCGAGAATCGTAGACTTCCACTGGAAAAACCAGCTCTACACTTTGCCACATCTAAACGTGAGAAACTAAAACGGACACGTGTACAATCTAATTTATTTTTTTAGTTCATGTTTTCATTCTTCACAGAGCTTCATACTCACCAGTCATTCATTCACGATCCTCTAATATAGTACATCCCCGACTCTCCTTTCCCACTTCCCAGTTTTCCCCTTCTTCTCAAATTTTTACAAAACAATAATAAATGTTTTATTTTTTTAAAAAAGAATGAAGCGAACGTGATCAAACAAAATCAATCAAACATTTCATCTCCACCGTCGGATGGGGCAGACGATGATGAAGGCACTCACATGTTAGTGGGGCTTAAGCCCCTACTCTTAATCTTAAATTTTCTTTTAAAAGGCTAAGAAATTTATGTATATTTATAGTTTTTAGTTTAAATTATAAACAAAGTCCCCAGTAAAATATAAAAATTTTTAAAATAACTCCCGTAAAATAGGTAAAATATAATTTTAGCCTCTACTAGACAAGATTGTTGGCTCCATCCTGGTTACAAGATAACTCTGGGCAACAGTTAATAAATAATGCCATTCCAAACTTCCAATGCAAATCCTGATAGCTGATAAGTATTGCCTCTCTCTTTCTCTCTGGCAGCACGAAAAAATTAGACTCTAATCCCAAACTAACTTGTGATGCGGCCAAAGTGTTTGTTTATTTGCATGCATCAGATATTTGTACATATATATATATACATAATATATAATATATATCCAATCAAATATCTGCATCTTAAGCTAAAAAAGAAGAAAAAAATGAAAGAAAAAAAATCAAGTGGCTGCATGAGATTACAATAACCACTTAAAAGTTGTAATGCTGAAACTGCAAAAGTGAAAATGACCTCTCAATTACACATGATGACATGTAACCAGAATAAGGAGTAATTTTCCTCAAAAATTCTGACACTTTCACAAATACTCAATTTAGAATAATTAGTTATCTTATTCATGACCAAAATATATATAACTATATATATATATATATTTATATATATTATTACAACTATAGTTGCATTTATTAAAAAAAAAAACTATAGTTGCAGATCACGAGGATAGACAACTTAGTTATTTTCAAGAATTTATTTTTGGTAGCTCACATAAATAACTAGATAAAATAGTTAGCTATTTTACAACTTGTAATTTCTCGGTTGCCGCTAATACATGTTATTAAGTTCTGTTTATACGAAATCAATAATATAAATTACATTAATATTCCCAAATTTATATATCTTAAACGTGTTGTCACGGTACTCATGGGTGGCTATATTTTATGTATATAAGTATTGGGATTTTGTATAGCGTTTCCTTTTTAAAGGGAAGCATAGCGTTTTTATCTGTTTTGTCTTACATTCCTTTCTGACATTAATCTATATAGTTAACTTCATTAAATGTTCAATTTTTGTCACTTAAGATAGTGATTTGATTAACCACGTGTTGTATGTATATCTATACTTACTAACGTGTATAATTAATACCCAATTATTTATCGCCACCATTGGATCGGGGGAAAGAGATATCGGTGTAACCAAACAGTCGGTGCATCATGTGCTAGTGACTTTGGTAATGAATTAATTATTCTCATTTTATAATTGACCGACCAACTCTAAACACCTGAATATACAAAAGTTTATGGGTGGATTGCATGTTGGGCTTTGTACTATTTACCTACAAAGCCATGGCCCATGAATATAAAAATAATCAGATATTTAATTAATTAACAAATTTATAATAATAATAATAATGAGTTTTAGACCAGTGCAAGTGAAGCATCCATATAATTAGTGCTTAGAGCTGACACAAACTTAGCATTTAGGAAATATATTTATATTTGTGGACAACAACTACGTATAATTAATGGTTAAACTGTAAGGCCAACATATATTAGTTAAATAGTTAATTAGCATTATGTGCCAGCCGTTCTATTTTGGTTCTTTTTAGTTACTGTGGTTTTCTATATAACAATGTTACGTGCATTGGTGTTGTTTAGCAAGTAACGACGACCTGTTTGTTTATTATTGGTTGATTGTAATTAATGAATTAGCTTCTATACTTTTTTCACATGTAATTATAATTATAATTAATAAGTGACATAAATTATGTTGTGCCCAATATTATTAATACTCTATAATATTATTATTTTTTATAAGAGTAATATTATAAATACCATCAAAATGAGATATAAATCTTCTATTGGATGATTTTAATTAACAAACTAATTCCACGTGAATTATATTTAAAGTTTAATTATAATTAATTGTTCACAAATTGACATATCACGATATATTAAGCACCAAAAAATGTCGCTTTCATAAACCAAGAGAAAGGGTCTGTATCACATTAACCAAAAATTTTGATTTAATTAATCCGTGCGTTAAGGAAGTTGTCTCGAGCAATTACTTAACACACTCAATCCATTGATGTA
Organism: Parasponia andersonii; assembly: GCA_002914805.1. NCBI lineage: Eukaryota > Viridiplantae > Streptophyta > Magnoliopsida > Rosales > Cannabaceae > Trema > Trema andersonii. Next base: position 587,940 of record JXTB01000035.1, read on the forward strand.
AATTTATTTCTCTCTATTTTTCTTTTTAAAAATATTTACTCTAAAAAATAAAAGAAATTTCCGCGCGTGTTAAATTTTTAAGGGAAAATTAGACATTTCTTTCGGAACTTTTACAAGTAAAGGAGGCCGGTTTAGTAATTTACTTAAAAGCTAGCCATAGTGAGCTGTTACAAGTAAGGTATAGCAATAATTTTTCTTGAAATTGATTTATATTTTAGTAAAAGTCGTCTCTTCAATAAATATTAATTTTGGTCTTATTGGACCAATTACATATATGTTACCATGCAAGCAAAAACTAAAATAAAGGAAATTACAACTATATTCATTTATAATTATAGGGGTATCTCGATGCAAATAAAAACTTTTTCACGCTTTTACATGTTATTTTATCTCGTTAATTCTGATTATAGTCATGTGATATATTAAATGATAACACATTAACTCTGGATTTAATAATATATTATGTATAGATAGTGCTTGTAACAGGTCTTTATCCATTTGTTACGTCTAATCGTGTACATGATACAGCTAAAGCATACTTTAAAATCCAACATTACATATCTTAGACGACACAGTTTTAATTAACAAGGTCCGCAGACACTTCCGATTGAAGCATAAATTGATCCGGTGTAAAACAAAAACTCTCATTATGATTTTTTTTTTCAAGTTCTAGAATCAGAATCTCGATTATAATTTTATTAAGAATTTTGCTAGCCACACATGTACTTAGAGCCATCTATTTGAGGCCTAGCTATGTGGATCTCATTGTGAGACATACATTAAATGACAGTCTAAATTAATCAAACATTTGTGTATATCAATAATAATAATCTTATATACTAAAAGCAAAATTTTGAAGTTTTTTAATTATATTTATTTTTTCAAAGAATGCTAGTACTTTACGTTGAATCGTTTATAGATTTTTGCTAATACTTCTTTTAAAAAAAAAAAAAAAAGAAAAAAAGAAAGAAATTAAGAAAGCTAATCTCAAATAAATATACATGTATATGCCTCACACATAGTAGTTGACATCGACAACTATTTTCATATTGTAATTAGTATATTGACGTAATGATAATATATACATTTCTTTCTCTTTCACCTGCCCTTGGAACAGGTAAAATGCAGGTGTACTGCACACACAACCACGCACAGATCTATATATGTGTATATACAAATATATATTATGGCCAATGGGGCTTTAATTAATTACGGACGAAATGTTGACTTCTAACTGAAATCTATATGGTGATAATTAGGAGTTCACATTTTTGTTTATAAAAGTTTCACACGTAGTACTTAGACTATTCTATGATTAGTTGACACGTCTGATATAGTCGGAATTATTTAATACTTGAATAATCATGATCGAAAAGCATTTACTAAGAAACTTTCTGGCAGAGCACATTAACCAAGGAAATAACCACTACATGGGGGCTTTTAAGCACAGCCTTTTCATTTTTAATAATACTATACACGCCAAGTTGTCTGTCAAGCTTTTTTTTTTTTATAGCTATCCAACTAAAATGCAATGAGATTCACAAATTTAACAAGGGATAAGTATTGTGACATTACTTAAATAGTGGCTAAATTATTATCATATTGCTTTGTGTAGTTTCATAGTACTCTTTATTTATGTATTTAATTTTTCACAATATTAATTAATGCTATGAATAACTGTAATTAGCTCAATCCCTTTGAATAGCTTGTTGTTCAAAACGAAAAGTATCATGCACACAAACAACTTGGAACAGTTATAAATTATCAAGAACTAAATAAAAATTAAAAAAAAGGAACTTGGAACAGTTCTATAGTCCTGTAAATTTTATAATTAATATTCATCAGAAAAAAAATATATACATATATATATGTACATATTAGGCCTTAAGGGAAAAAAAAAGAAAAGAAGACGAAGATCCCTAACAGAAGAAGTTTGATAAATTGGTTTATTGGGACAGCTGACAGCAGACATGAAAATGCAAGAGACTAATTTATGTTATCATTGTCCATCAATTCGTTCAGTTATCACAATTGTTTAGGAGAGAGGATAATTTATGATAATTCAATTTTGTAAATATTCATTTTTCGTATCGTGTACTTAAATAGATTTTTCTTAATTTTTGTTTATGTTTTTTTAGCTGAAAGGTCATACACGTGTATAGAGATAAATAGTGCTGTGCCCTATGATCACATTCTCCTTTTTTTTTTTTTTGGAATTAATATAATGTTTTCTTTTTTCTTCCATTTCCTGAATTAGGAAAAGGAACTTGCAACAGCGTGGCCTATGGGTCCTACTCTTCATCATTCGTTTTTTGTAATAGTAATGAGCAAATGTTATGCCTGGCACACAAGTTTGAGCACTTAATAAAAAGAAATTGCCACAGTGTAAAAATATAAAAATATATATGCTTCCACATGCCAAGCTGGTTTTTTGACAAGTGGAACCATAAGAGTGACGTGGCACGAAGGCGAGTCAAATTGGTTATGTGGCCCTGCAACTTGTGATATTGACAATATCCAAGTGGCAGACAGATGAGAGGAGAATATGGCTTAGTTGTTTAATTGTATAAACTATAAGCATTGTCTTGTATATTGCACATAAGTGTATGTATATAAAAATGAATACTGTCTAAGAACAATAGATCATCAATTTATAACACACCCATGTCCCTCCAACTAATTCCATATGCAGTTTGTTGGTTGCCATAAGTTATTTGGAATTTGTTATGTATATTTCACTTTTTGCTAAAAAAAAACGTCATTAAAAATTGAAAGGAGTTTTTGTTTTATAACAACATGGAATCTAGAACGTGATTCCAAAGTGCTCAAGGGTTTAATTATAGAAGCCATTAACATTGTTTAGATCAGAGACTATTTTTTTCAATAGAGAGCAAAACTGATCCCATTCTCCATCCTATTAAGTGGAGTGACCGTATGCATCATGTCAAAATAAACCAAAATGAAAGAAAATTTATTAGTGTAGTATTTTGCTTGGAATAGCGGACCGAGTTGCGATTTTCTTTCCTCTTTTATTTATTTTTTTTTCATTTTTCCTGAATAGTATAAAATAATGAAAATTATGCAACTATGAGATGGATAAAGGAAGTATGTATGGAACTTTAAGAAGGTGGATTTGCATGTACACTGGGAAGCTATTTTTAATTTAATTCAATTTATTTTTTAAAAAAGAGACCTATAATTACTTGATGAGCTGATCAATCCTTGTCCATAACTTTCTTTCTTTCTTTTTTTTTTTTTTGGGTTTGTTTAAACTTTCCTCGGACAATCAACAAAGACTTTTCATGTGTAAGGGATCCGCGCGTGAGGGACACGCGTCGTCTGGAACACGTCACCTGGGAAAGGGCGGGGAACAACGAGAAGTTCTTCCCAATTTTAAAAGAACTCTCTCACTCACCACCCAAAAAGACCCCCTCTGATCTGTCTTTCTCTCTCTAAAACCTTTTCTCTGAGATTGATTGATTTTTTTTTTAAAAATTTATCGTATTCTATGTAGTGATAGAGAGAGAAACTATATAAGATTAAGAAGAAGAAAAGAGATAATAAGATTAAGATTATATAAATATATATATATAATTGTGAACGAGATTGATTGTCTGAGGCCTTTGCAGAAGGAACTCTGTATGTAACCTCAAAAAACAAACACTCACACAGAGATATAGTAAAACAAACAGAAGTAAATTAAAATTAAAATTAAAAAAAAAATGGTGGGCATCTTAAAAAGGGCCAAGAATTCTCTAATATTTTTGACCTCCAAATGCACATGGCTTCTTGGGCTTCTCTGCTCTCCCACATTTGTTTTTTCCTTTTTTTAATTTTTAAGTTTTTAATTTTGTTTTGTGTTTCTTTTACCTCACATGCTTTCCCTCTCTCTCTCTCTCTCTCTCTAAAACACACAAACTAATTCAATAGTATTGAAAGCTTTTGACTCATCAGTTGAAGAGATTCCCCAGATCCACAGTGAAAGCTGGTTTTGGTTTTAGCCATTTTCTCACCTTCAATTTCTTCTTCTTCTCATTCAAACTTTCATTGTCCTTACTGGGTGACTTTACATTCAATCACAGAAAAAAAAGGTTAGTTTTTTGAATCTCTGTTTTTTATCTTAATTTTATTAGTTTTGTATTTTGACTTT
>JXTB01000035.1:592094-603562 GCA_002914805.1 Parasponia andersonii
GGATCTTAGACTCATTTTTAAGCCAAATTCAGTTCTTAATTCTGTATTTGTTTTTGGCTTTCCCGTAATCGAAAAAAATGTTAAAATTTTCTTATATGGGCTGAGTTTTATTTAACTTGAAATCATCGAAAGAACAATTTTCATCCGTATTTTCTCCATATAAGAATTACGTAAACACATATGACATATAGTTGTTACTATTATTTTTAATATTAATGTTCAATTGTTCTGTTGAATGGTAGTTACATCATGATGTTGTCCCAGCTTCTTCTCAACATTAAAAAACAAAAAACTACATTTTCTACTTTTTTTTTTTCTTTCCAAATTTCATTTTCTATTGACGGCGGAATATGTAAATTATTATTTTTTATTTTATTTTAAAAAAGCTACTTTAATCTTCCATGTGTGATCTTTGCAATTCTCTTAAAACATTGTCACAAGTCACAACCAAAAAAATGTTCTTTGAATTTTGATTTATGTAGTAAATGTAATGTCAACTTTCTTATTCAGGTTGATAAACTTGTTCTACAAATTGTTCCTCAAAAAAGAATTTGAGGATTAAGTATGCGAAAACCGAGTTTGGTTGACATGGGATTTATGTCGCCTCAAATTAGACTTAGATGAATAGACTTGGGGTTGAAGCAGAGAGAGTTTTCAGTGGGGCTTTATTTATTTATTTTTAGTTTGGAGTGGTAGTTGAATGATACTATCGAGTGAACTTTCATGGTTTGCAAGATGGAGACCGATCGAATGGAAGAAATGGACTTCGAAATGGACATCGAAATCCTCCCTTCGATGTGGCCTGAGGATATTGGAAATGACGCAGGGAAGCAGTTCAATGTGGAGAGACCAGGACGAGATCAAGACATGCTGGAGGAGGTTACAATCATGGAGGAGCCGACTATTGTTGACTTCAAGCGTCTCTTAGAGTTGACCAATTACAGTGAGAAGGGCTCTTCTCAGTTGGCTTACCTTGTCAAACACTGGGAGTACAAAGAGGCCAACGCGGTCCGCCTCCTCAGAGAAGAGCTCGACATTTTAAGCAAGCAAAGGGAAGAAGTTGAGCTCAAGAAGTTGGAGATTTTGGAGGAGCATCGTTTCGAGGAAGAAACTTACGGCGATAAGCGTCCGATTTCCATTCTTGATGGAGTCTACGACATATGGCCTGATGTTCCTCGGGTTAGAAACGATGTCATTGTTCAGAACAAGAGAGTTGAGACTGATGCTGAGTATGACACTGTTGTGTACTGGAAGCAGAGAGCCCTGCATTTGGAGAAATTGTTGGAGGCCAGTATACAAAGAGAGAATGTACTAATAGAGAAGTTGCAGGAAAGCATTAAAGATCTTGAGAGGCAGACCTCGCCAGTGGAAGAGTTGTCCCAAATTTTGAAAAGGGCAGACAACTTTTTACACTTTGTGCTTCAGAATGCGCCAGTTGTTATTGGTCATCAGGTAATTGTTTTCAACAATATATGCAAATTTAGATTTGAACCCTTCTTTTCTGAAATGTTAAGCTATAAGAGACTTCTCTTAATTCTCTGATAATCTTCTCCTTTAGGACAACGAGTTGCGGTATCGGTTTATCTATAATCACTTCCCAAGTTTGCAAGAGGAGGTAATTTAGTTGCCACTGAAGTTCTTATTGAAGGTTTGATAAGATTAATGGATAGTTTTTCTTTTGTTTCTCAAGTTAAAACTTCTGTTAAGTGCCCCTGAAGCCAGAGTAGTTTCCTTTCTCAAATAAGTATGGTTTTCGTCGAAAGCTTTGTTCGCAATAAGTGGCACCAAGTGTCTCATATTTTTTCCGAACTGTGACAGGATATTATAGGAAGAACAGATGTCGAAATTTTTACTGGATCTGGTGTTAAAGAATCACAAGACTTCAAAAGAGAAGTTTTGGAAAAGGGATTACCAGCCAAAAGGGAAATCACATTCGAGACAGAACTATTTGGATCAAAGACATTTTTGATATATGTAGAACCAGTCTTTAGCAAGTCAGGGGAGACAATTGGTATTAATTACATGGGGATGGACGTAACTGATCAGGTAAGTAGAATTTATTTTTCAACCGATGATGTCAAGACTTTTTCTTGTAATGTTAAAAGGTAACAATGGTGTCGATTGATTGAATGCCAGGTGAGGAAAAGAGAAAAGATGGCAAAACTTCGAGAGGAGATAGCAGTACAGAAAGCCAAGGAAACAGAACTGAACAAAACGATTCACATAACAGGTTCAATTCTTGTTGAAATCTGTGTGGTTGTGGTCGATGTGGATTTTACTTAAAATGGCCTAAGCAGTAGAATATTACTAGACTGTTTAGTTTTTTAATGTTTTAACACTCTTGCAGAGGAAACAATGAGAGCAAAGCAAATGCTGGCAACCATGTCTCACGAGATAAGATCTCCACTCTCCGGAGTTGTAAGCATGGCTGAGATTCTTTCCACCACGAAGCTCGACCGCGAGCAGCGCCAGCTGTTGGACGTCATGCTATCTTCAGGAGATCTAGTTCTTCAACTTATTAATGACATCCTTGACCTTTCTAAGGTCGAGTCAGGTACGAGATTCATCTTCTTTGTTATTCTCTAAATTCTTGATGTCACTTAGGTGAGAGTTGAGACTGTAATTTGATCTCTTCACTAGTAGCCTTAATTATCCTTTTATTCAACTCCTTACTTAGGAGTAATGAAGTTGGAGGCTACAAAATTCAGACCAAGAGAGGTAGTAAAACATGTACTACAGACTGCTGCAGCTTCTTTGCAGAAAATTTTGACTTTGGAAGGGCATGTAGCTGATGATGTTCCTATTGAGGTAAGAGTTTATAATAAGATCACTTTGAAAATATATATATATATATATATATATATATAAATTGATCCTGAGTGGTAGAGTACATACGAGGCTTCGCATTAATGTTGTTATGTGACAACTTTTCAGGTCATTGGAGATGTTCTCAGGATTAGACAAATTCTTACAAACTTGATTAGGTACTAAATCTTGTAAAGGGTACTTTCCTAATTCCTAAGGCATTTGGTGAGTTGCATTCTAAATTCTATAGTTTCTACACTTGGCAGCAATGCTGTGAAATTTACACATGAAGGGAAAGTTGGGATAAAACTTTATGTGGTACCAACTCCATCTTGGGGAAAAGAAGAAGTGTGTGATAAAAAATTGAACGCAGAGCAATCAACATCACCGGAAAATGGAGTAAATGAGGATAATAAACAAACATCCCAGACTAACTGTGATCGAAAAGCTCATCAGGGCCATGGAAACGGTTCTTATCAGAACCATTCACATGGTGATGAACCTAGAACCCCAAATAAGAGTGGAGCCCCCAGGAATGAAGATATGGATCAAGAGCAGTCTCATTCTCCTGAAACCACAGTTTGGATTCGATGTGATGTGTACGATACCGGAATTGGAATACCAGGTATGCTTTTTATAATCATCTTTATCTTGAACCAGTATCATGCAACTAATAAGTGTATCTGGTGTATGGTTATTTCATCTTCAGATTAATTTTCTATTACTCATTATATATTCTCAAATAACTGGTATCAGAAAATGCTCTGCCCACTCTGTTCAAGAGGTACATGCAAGTTAGTGCTGATCATGCTCGAAAATATGGTGGGACAGGACTAGGACTTGCAATATGCAAACAACTGGTATACTCTATTTACCATAATTAGATTTGGCTTGGTTTGTCTTTCCTTTCCACTAAACAAGTACTGATCTTTTATCTAGTTGGTAGTGTAAAAGAGTTACTACAAGTAAAGAGGAAAGTTAGTTTTACAGAGCTTTTATGTCGAAAACTTGAACAAATGATGATCCTCCTCAACTTTTGTAGGTTGAACTCATGGGGGGTCGTCTCACAGTGTCTAGCCGGGAACACTACGGATCCACATTCACGTTTGTACTTCCTTACAAGGTTTCAAGTGAAAGTGATAGCTCGGATGATCCTGATGAGCTTTCGGATATGGCTGATCATGATGCTGCATCTGATCACGATGCAACTGAGAGCTATTTCGAGTTCCAACCACGAACTTTAGGTTCTCTATTTAAATCTAATGGTTCCAGCAGGACTCAAAACTTACTACCCCACAAGATTGGATTTACTGGCTCGCATACACTCAATGGTTTGCCAGCGAATTCTTACGCCTTTCCCTCTAGTAACTGCATACCTGAAGAGACATTTTCGGTTGAAGAAACATCATCATCAGAACCAGAAGTTTCGGCGAGACATAGTTTGTATCCTTATAAAGAAAATGGAGTGTTTGAGGGGAAAAAGTGTCAAGATAACACAAAGGACCAGCTTCAAAATCCTGGTACAGATCCACCAACTCATCATGCAGAGGCGAGTAGGGAATCATTGGATGTAGCACCAAGTACTAGTGAGTCCCAAGCAACATGTCAGAGGCAGGAGAAATCTGATGCAAGCAGCTCCGAGCAGATTTCGACCAATGTCAGTGTAGAAGCACCAAGTTCAACATTAGAACCTAATATACTTCTCGTTGAAGACAACAAGATCAACATTATGGTGACACAGTCAATGATGAAGCAATTAGGCCACAGCATAGATGTCGTAAATAATGGGGTCGAAGCTGTGAAGGCAATTCATCGGCGGAGCTACGGTCTTGTACTAATGGTAATTTCAGTTATCCGAGCTTGTTTGGAAATACTTTCGTCTAAAAAAAAAAAAATTCCAAAGCAGGATCACTATTAAAAACAAAAAACCGATAAATAAAATGTTATTTCATCAAAATCTTGGTATTCATGTGTAATGTATGTATAATTTTGTAGGATGTCTGCATGCCGGTTATGAATGGCCTCCAAGCTACAAGAATAATACGTTCGTTTGAGGAAACCGGCAGTTGGGAAGCTGCAGAAAATGCAGGAATCGAGCTCAATGAGTCTGGTTTACAAAATGGTCATGGTATTAGGCCTTCAGCAAAACGAATTCCCATCATTGCGGTAAGTACTTCCATAGTCCTGCTCCTCATTTCTTCAAATTCGAATTCTCTGTCAAATTTTAGTATCCCAAATCTTTCATAATCATCGCAATAAATTATCAGGCGATGGAATTGAGACACCAAAATTAGACAGGCGATTCACTTGTTTACTTATCGTTCGTAACCTTTGATTTATGTCCGTAGCGATGTTAGACATGATCATTAGGCAAATTCTGACATTAAGAGAAAAAAAATGCAGATGACGGCGAATGCATTGTCAGAGAGTGCAGAAGAGTGTTATGAAAATGGTATGGACTCGTTTGTGTCAAAACCTGTGACTTTTCAGAAGTTGAAACAATGTCTCGAGCAATATTTACCTCGATGATATTTCTCATTGTAAATGTCATGCTTTTGTACAAAAAGTAAAAGAGAAAAAAAAAAGAAAAAGAAAACGAAGACGTCATGGTAGGAAAGTTTTGTAATCAATGTATCATGTTCTTAGCTATTAGCATATGGTTAATGAATTGTACAGATCTATACTGTCTCTCCTCAAAATCAAAATGAACAATACTAGTTCGGTTTTCCAAGGTGTGGACAAAAGTTTGGGAGCTTAGTTAGGTGTTGGGACTTGAAACTGTGAAAATGAAGCCAAAAGAGAGAGTCAAAAACGAAAAGGGAAATGCAGATATGAAAAATTATTAAGTTAATTTAATAAACAGTGCTACGGAGTATAGAGCATATATGACATAATAATAGACGTATAAGGTCCATGAAATTTTAAGTGAGGGTATAGACACAGCTAGGACAATTTTGTAATTTTGTAGTGGGGTGAAAGAATTTTAGAAAGCATCTTTTCTTTTAAATAGTTACCAAAAAAAAAAAAAATCTAAAATTTCATAATGGTAATAAGATGCCAAAAAAAAAAAAATTGTAAAAGCATAACCATGTAAATAAATTTTCATTTAAAAACGCTATTAGATACAAATATAAATATAAAATGCATAATAGAGCTATAATTATTAAATTTCTATATATCTTGATATATATATATATATATATATATATATATATATATATATATATATATACTTTAACTTTAGGAATTTAATCCCTAAAAAAAAACTTTAAGATTTATAAAAAAAAAATCTAAATAATATGAAAACGAAAATTAGTAAAGAAAAAATTGAACAAAATTTTCATTATATTAATACAAATGAGAGAAAAATGAATAAAATAAGTAAGACATGCTAATATATCATTAAATATTTTATAATTTAGTTGTTATAAAATAAAATTACAAATAAGTTTCATTCAAAAGAAAAAAAAAGTCCTTCAAAAAGGGGAAAAATAGAAGGAGTTGAAGCTTCAACGCTAAAATAAAAAGATAAATCTTCCATATACAAACTTCCCATATATATAAAAATACAAACTTAACAACTAATTTAATTTTAATAAAAAATATATACACCATATATATGTATATATAAGAAACATGCCTCAGGAAATTATTTAATCAACTTTTATCTTCACTTTTCTATTTTTATGGAGATCTGGAGACTTTGAATAGAGAATAGAAAAATCTTGTGAGAGAATAAAGAAAGCATTTTCAATTCAATTTTTTTTTCCTCCATTTTGATTTCAAAAATTGAATAAAGAATATAAACTTAGAATTTAAATTGGTCCTATTTAAACGTATAAAGATGTAAATTTATATCTTATATAAGTGACATTGTTGGAAGAAAAATAATTTTAGAGGGGGCAAATTAGAAATTCACAAATTTTTTTTTACATATAAAATGAAAAAAAATGAAAAGATTAAGTCGGGGTCACCCACCCCTCCGCCGCCCCTGGGTATGCTCTATTATTGTGGTGCTAAACACGTGATTTTTAGCATTTATCTAATTTCATCGGACACATTTTCGTAAGTTGGATATAGAAGTAGCATGGTTACACTGATTCTCATACCATTTGTCATATATTTAACAGTTGGATTTGTTCCTTCAGCCTAAAGGGGGAACAAAAAGGAAACAAGCGTAGTCTGGTTAGCAAGCGGTATAGAATTTAGATCAAAGTCAGTTGGCTTTTGGGTATTTGCACTTGATCTTGTTTTACAACTTGTATCTAGTACCCATAATATTATTTTTCCCAAGTCAAGATTTTTTCATCCACGTGTCAAAAAAAAAATCAATTGATTAAAAGAAAAAAAAAGTAGTTTTTCTAGAACTCTAAATTAACTGCGAACCACTAACAACCAGTGAAATCCAAGGGAGACTGTGCCATATTTACATATTTCGCTACTTGACATATTTTCTTACATTTTGATAACATAACAAATTATTCTTCGAGTGCACATGTTAATTTATAAGACAAGAGTATAACAAGAAATTAAAAAGAGAGTGATGCTCTTTACAAGTTGTATTAGTTTTTGGCGTTGATTTATATTAGTATAGGGGGCCAAAATTATAACAGAACACTTAATTCATAATCAAAGATTAAGAAGTTAAACTAAAATTTGAAGGCCACAACAAAGATATTTCTGAAGTCGGGGCTACATTAGAACTCAAACCTAGAGAAAAGGACATAAATAGGACTTGTCGGGCTCCGTTTTTTTTAGAATTATATTAACATAATTACTTTTTTAGGACCAAAAAATAGGAGTAAGGAGGAGAGAAAAAATCGGGTTCCAAAATTACCTTTATTCAAAAGTAAAAATGACAGGTGCAAGAATTTAATTCGATTTCTATCAGTTTTCAATCAGTCACCTCGTTCTCTTTCTTTCTCTCACCTCTTCTTCTTCTTCTTCTTCTCGTAATTTTCTTTCTCCAAAGATCAGAGCTTGCCTTCCATTTCTAATGGAAGACGAAGCTCTAAACTTTTGTTTGGATCATATTTGAGAGTTTTTTGAATTTTGAAGGTAAGTATTGAAGTTTTGTTCAATAATGGTTTTTTATGGTCGATAATGAGCGAGTAATGCTTGAAAGATGACTATAATAATGATCAAGTTTGTGAAGTATAATGTTCGTTAGGACAAAAATAATATTTACACTAATTATCAAAGCATAAGCATTTTGGTACCTAATACCTCATCATATGTTCGTTTATTGGAGACTGTATGAGGCATTTAGGTTTAAAACTTAAAGTTATACGTTACAGATTAAATATATCTTTGAATTAGGAATCTCACTTGTAAATATTTTCAACGACCGTTCTCTCGAATTCTATTTTGAACTAAAGAAGAATGAAAACAAGACAAAGTTTCTTCTTTGCGTTGATATAATTGGGGAGCCAATGACCATGTTAAATTTAGGTATGTCTTTGGCAGACAACAATTACAGAGTCCTTTCTCATGAAATTTGTTCCCGTCATTTATATATTGGTAGCTATTACCCTAAGATGACAACACAAGAAGAGGTGAATCCTGACCATGTTGAGGTGAGAGGACATGACTTCACAACGAATGCATTTGTTAGTGACTGTGAGAGTGGTGGTTTGAAAGATATCTCTCAGTTTTACACACCAATAGAGGTATAAGAAATCAATGATGGAGTCAATATTGGATCAAGTCATGGTGCTATTAGTACCCATGTAGTTGAATCAAATAACTGAGATACTGCTTTTGAAGGGGCAATCAATTGTGGTACTAATTCAGTTATCCTACCTTCTTCAAATGAACTGGATATGCAAACTGAAATTTCACCTACAATGTTAAGAGTTGGTGAAATGTATATGAGTAAAACAACAGTACATAGGCATTTAAGTAGGTTTCCAATAGTCAATCATTTTGAATTTAAGGTCAGAACATTGAACAAGAAAAATTTGCATGTGATATACGTAGATGATAATTGCAAGTGGGTTGTTTGTGCTACTACGATCAAAAACACGAATTTGTTCCAAATCAAAAGGTATGAAGTCATTTATATATGTGTTGTAAGTCAAAACACTCTTAAGTCTAATCAAGATAATTTTCACGTGGGTCAAGATGTTCCTGAGTACTGGTGAAACTATTCTTGACCTAGTCAAGATGATCTTATCGTACCTTAACAATGTCTTGATTACCGATCAAGACCTTGTTCACTTTAAGTCAAGATGTTCTTGACTACGATCAAGACCTTATTGAGTCTAGGTCAAGACAGTCTTAACTCAAATCTAAGATGTTCTTGACCTGAAGACAATGAATCAAGTTTTTTTTTTAAAACATATGAGCAATGCTTTTTTTGTTTTTACAATATTATGCAGATTTGATTCTCAGCACACTTGCCCTGTGGATACTATGCACAAATATCACCGTCACGCAAGTATATATTTAGTTGGCGAAATGATAAAAGATAAATTTTTGGACCTTACCAAAACGACATGCAAGCCTAATGATATTATGGATAAAATGCCGAGGGACCATAGTATCCACATGAGTTATAAAAAAGCTTGGAGGGCGAAAGAGAAAGCTTTGAATGGTTCCAACGAAGACACTTATCGATTTTTGCCCCGTTTAGCTTTCTTGTTAAAGTGGTCTAACTCAGTTTCTATTGTGGCCCTTTCGATGAATGAGCATGATATATTTAGGTACTTCTTTGTATCTCTAATTGCTTTTATTCAGGGTTGGCCACATTGTCGGCCGGCTATAGTTGTTGATGGAACTTTCTTGAAGGCGAATTTTCTTGGAACATTGCTAACTACGTGTGCAATGGATGCAAATGATCAAATATTCCCACTGGCATTTGCTATTGTTGACAGAGAAAGTAATGCATCGTGGCATTTTTTCTTCACCAAATTAAAGGAATCAATAGGAGACAGAGATCAGTTGGCAATAATCTTAGATAGAAATGATGGTATTATTAATGTAGTGAAAGAACTATATTCGAATGCCGAGCATGGTTATTGCATGGTGCATTTGTTCTGTAATTTAAAACAAGCTTTTCCTCGTGTGTCCTCAGCATTGAAATGAAAGTTTATAAAGCTATCGAGGCATACATGCATGAGGAGTGGTCAATTTACATAGATTAGCTTGATAATGAAGACCCTGGTATTAGGGTCTACCTAGACGAAGTCAGAAATGAAAAATGGGCACATTGCCACTTCCATAGTAAGAGGTACTCGATGATGACTTCTAACAATGCTGAGTCAATAAATGCCATGGACAAGAAAATGAGGGGCTTTCATATCAAGAAGTTGATTGAGTTGTTAAGAGACAGAATGCAAGAATGGTTTTTTAAGAGAAGGAAGGCTGCTGCACAATTGCAAACAATACTTCCTAAAAATGTTGAAGAATGTGTAAGAGATTTATTTAACGAGTCAACAACAATGATTATAAGTTTTCAATTCATATAAACAAAATCTTGAATTTTCAATGATGGGGAAGTTAATATTGTCATATGTTCAAGGATTATTTTACCATAGGTCAGGACCTTTTGACTGTGGGTCAATTATTTCTTGACCGATAATAGTAAGTTCTTGACTAGACCAAAGGTCAGTAACTTCATGACATAAGTGAAGCAACTCTTGACCTAATATATAATTGTTTTACTTATCACATATTGCGTTTAATTTCAGGTTAAATCATCAAATGTATACGAGTTTGTGGTTATGGATAGTGATTGCAAGTCATACATTGTCGACCTGGAGAAACGGACTTATCAATGTCATGAATTCGAACTCAATCAATTTATCTGTGTACATGGTATACCTGCATGTGGTATTTAGGTCTATCTGTCTACAATTTTATTTCTCTATACTATAATAAGACAACATTACAGGCGACATATGCCGACATTGTACGCCCAATTGGTTCTCTATCAAATTTGACTTTCCCTAATGAGGTGGTAAACTTTGTAGTCAAACTACCAGTCATAACAAAAATGCTTGGTAGGCTAAAGAACACTAGAATTGAATCAATTGGTGAAGACTCAGTGAAGCAAAAATTTTCATGTTATGTCAATTCAGGCCACAATAAGCAAAAGTGCCGTAATCCAATTCCTTTCTGTAGCACCATTAATGAAGCTGCAAACTACTCTACAAGAAGACGACAAGTGTAAGAGCATCAACACATTTATATGAGGCATTACCTAATTACTTTTGGTGTACATTATATTTGAAATTATGTATATGGCAAAAATAATATTGCTTAGGTAAAAAGCTTATTGACCTGAAGTTAAAATTCTCTTGATTAAGGTTACAATGTTTTCTATCAAAAAAAATGAATAGCACCTTTATTTGCTTACAGTTTCTCCAGAATTCGCTGACGCAATGGTCAATATGTTATTGACATTGAGTCAAGCACTTCTTGACCTTGATTCAAGAACACTATGACTTTTAGTCAAAAGCTTCGTGACTTTGGGTCAAGAACTTCTTGACTTTGCAACAATAACATCATGACTTTGAGTCAAGAGCTTCGTGACCTGAGTTAAGAGCTTCATGACATTGAGTCAAAAGCATTTTGACTAGAAATAATAAATAAAGACTATTGAAATAGATATGAAGGTTTTCGACTTCGAGTCAAGAACTTCTTGACTTTGCGGAAAGAAT
>JXTB01000035.1:603567-617896 GCA_002914805.1 Parasponia andersonii
TATGACTTTGAGTCAAGAGTTTTGTGACCTTAAGTCAAGAGCTTCATAGCCTGAGTTTAGAGCTTCTTGACATTAAGTCAAGAGCATTTTGACTATGAATAATAAATAAGGATTATTGAAATAAATCTGAAGGTTTTCGACTTTGAGTTAAGAACTTCTTAACTTTGCGGCAAGAACATCATGATTTTGAGTCAAGAGCTTCGTGACCTGAGTCAAGAGCTTCGTGACATTGAGTCATGAATATTTTGACTAGGAGTAATAAATAATGGCTTCTGAAATGATCTGAACTTAAATTCTTCTCAATTGATAAGTTTTGGCATAATCATAGTTATGCCAATACCATAAATTTTAAGTAAAAAAGTAAATATTGTTCAACATAAGCAAAAAAAATTAAAAACACAATCATTATCTGAATCACAACCAAAATAAAATATTGTCTTTGTGAAGAAAATAATTAGTTCATTTGTCTCTATTAGTTTCCGTGTATTCTCAAATTTTCTTAATCCATGATGATATAACTTGTATGCAAGCTTATGATAGAAGTATTCTATCCTCTCTGCAGCAACTTTGGAAACTGGTTTATTGGACATGAGGAACTTAGCATACTTAATGATGAATATACCACAGTCTCTGATGAATAAAAGCAAAAACATTAACTTAAATATAGCAATAAAAAAAATGAGGGTCAACTAATACTTGACCCATGATCTAGTGAGATGTGACCAAAGGTTAAGTCATCCTTGACCTTGAACATGGGTGAAGTAATCCTTGACCTTTATCATGATCCTTCACCTTGACCACGCATCAAGCGATCCTTAACCTGAGGTCAAGAAGGTCCTGATACTTGTCCAAGGTGAAGTTTATCTAAAAATTTTAGAAAAGTGAGTTTAACATAATTTTCTAACCCGTTGCTCTACTATGAATTACTTTCACAGGGGCGGAATAAAAATGGTCATCCCTTTTTGAATATCCAATATACCATCAAATCCACTAACCATCTTGTCTACCAACTCGTCATGCGAGGGCCTTCTCACAAGCAAAATCTAGTGGTCTAAAATCTCAACATGGACAGGGATGTAGATAAATTCTACTTTAGACCAATGTTTACCGCAAAGAAGGAAATCACCAAACATGTAACTACGCAGTACGTCATTTTTTTCCTAATCGCCTACCCTCTTCTCATAATCCTCCCAATTTGATTGAAGGTACTTGCTGAAATTGGAATCGGTCGTTGTATATTTGTGAATGATGTTATCAGGATAAAATAGACTCTTCAACCACAAGTAGTAGAGTGAACAATCAACTTGCTGCCAAAAAATAAACTTCCAAAATATCAATGCATCATATAAACAAATAAAGTCAAGTTTCTCTTAGCCTTGAGTAATAACCATCCTGACCTATAGCAAGGAACTTCATAACTCTACGTCAATATAAACTTAAATTCCTCTTGACCTTTAGTCATGAACATCATAACAATCCTGACATATGGCCAAGAACTTCCTAACTCTGAATCAGTGTAGAGTCAATGGCCTCTTAACTTTGGGTCATGAATATCCCGACCTATCATGACTATGAGTCAGGAATATCCTGAGTAGGAGTCAAGAATGTCCTGACCAAGATCAATACCTACATGTCTCATTCTCATGAACAAATTAAACAACAATCACCTCAGAAGAAAGCCACTGATTTGGCTCATACAAGGTGTAAAACCAACTCTTATCCCTATGTGTCAATATTCCAAGGTCCATTGTGCACTTTAATGTGTTATAGGATTTGCTGTACTTTGGCTTACTGGTATTAAAAAAATAACAATTCATGAAATTCAATATAAGAAGAAAAAAACAAAAAATCAATACAATACAAGAGAAAAGAGAATTCTTACTCCTTGGCATGGTGCTTTACTAGCCCTTGTCGAATGAAGACTTTGAAGAACACCAATTTTTCTTTCTCTATTTTAGCATCAAGGTATATAGAGAATGGGCAAATCTTTTGCTTCTTAGGGGCCTGAATGGCTGCCTTATGCTTTATTAGCATACTCTTCTGCAGAGTTTTCTTCTCAGTAGGGGTTAACTTATCAACTAGCTGCACGACCTATTTTGGTCGTTCAGTTGCAGCTGTTCTCTCTCCTTGAGCTTTTTCGTCCTTCTCTTCCTGGGTCACAAAGTCATCATCACCAGTGTCCTTATTTTCCATTCCTTGCTGTGATTTACACATGTAAGACAAATATAACAGATTGAATTACCTATAAATATAAAGGTCAAGTATCACTTGACTAACGTCAAGAGGCCTTGGACCCAAGGTCATGAAGAAATTGATTAGGGTTAAGTGACACTTGACCTATATTCAAGTGATCCTTGATTTAATCATGTGTATAATACCTCTTTATGATCTCCAAGACCAACAACAGCCTGGATGCCTTTCTCTATGATGTCGACTTCTGATTCAGAGCCCATTTTCTCTCTAAATTGCGTAGGAAATATGGGGTTATCATCTTCCTTTGTGTCTTCCATGTTCTGGTTTTCAAACTCATGGAACATAGAGCTCGTATAATGGGTATTAACATCCATGGAACATAATACCTCAGCCACTATTGTGTCTTTTTTTGCAGTCTTTTTTTTTTGGGTTTCTCTTTCTCCTTATTCTCCTCATTCTTCTGTTTACCTTTTTTCTTTCCTCCTCCCAGCTTACCATCATTACCATCATCCTTATTATCATCATTTTTTTTCAGTGCACTAGCTTCTCCTCCCTCTTAGCTGTCGTTATCATCGTCATTACCCTCTTCTCCTTCCTTTTCGTCCTTCTTGTATTCCTCTTTCTCTTCTTGTTTCTCTTTCTTATTCCTCTCTTTTCTCTACTCAGCTTCTCCATGTTCATCAACTACCTACCTATATATTCTCTTCCTCTACCTCTACCAGTTCAAATAAATAAGTAGCTAAAATATATACACTTGTCCAGATATACTTCTCGATTTGGGGTTAAAAAATAATTGACGTTAGGTCAGGAACTTCTTAACTCGAAGACAAGAACTTATTGTCCAATGTTAACAAATATTTTTTTTTTATAGTATAGAAACTCTTACTTCTTTCTCCCCTTCATTTATATGCTGCAAACTGGCCTCGTGTGGGTTATCAGGCCGCGAGATATTTTTAAGTCGAGGTCTTAACTCTTAGACATTAACATTGTTTATATTTGCTTCAATGCCTCATACTATATCCATTAAGCTGCATTCATTTAGAGTAAATCAAACTATTGAGTATATATGCCCTCAAGCTCTTCTTTAACCTGATCTATTTCTCCTTTGACTTTTTCAAAGTGCTTTAACATGGCTTCACAGAAACTGTGTTCCATTACTGCAGCACCAAGTTTCACCTTCTAGCATTTAGCAGGATGAATGTGCTTGACTTTAGTCACTTCATCCTCCTTGTCTTGGGGAGCTTCACTTTCCTTCTCAAGAACTAGCTTCCTTTTCAACGAAGCCCTCTCAATAGTAATCAAGCTTCTTGTACACATTTCACTCAATTCCTTCTCGGTTGGTTCAATTTCAGTAATTATACACTGAAATAATTCCAATGTTCACATTAGTAACAAGTAATGAAAACCTGAGTCAGGAACTTGTTGACCTAGGTAAATAACACCTTGACTTGCTGTCAATAA
The DNA here is from genome assembly GCA_002914805.1 of Parasponia andersonii. NCBI lineage: Eukaryota > Viridiplantae > Streptophyta > Magnoliopsida > Rosales > Cannabaceae > Trema > Trema andersonii. The sequence goes on from JXTB01000035.1 coordinate 607,222, forward strand.
GTTCTTTATGTGTAGACAAGGCTAAGAAGTTCTTGACCCAAATCAAGAAGTTATTGACCACATCGCCAAGAAACTCTTCATGTGTCAAGGCCAAGATGTTCTTGACCCAGGTAAAGATGTTATTGACCACATGTCAAGGCCAAGAAGTTCTTGACCTAGGTAAAGACATTATTGACCATAAGAGTAAGAAGTTCTTGATCAAGGTGAGGAATTTATTAACCACATCGCTAAAGAGCTCTACACATGTCAAGGCCAAGAAGTTCTTGACCTATGTATAGATGTTGTTGACCAAAAGAGCAAGAAGATCTTGACCTCGATCAAGTAGATCTTGACCACAAGTCAAGATCCTCTTGATGCTAGTCAGGCTCCTTTTGGACTATACTTAACTATTAATAGAAGCTGGTAAAAGTAAAAATATTGAATTACAAAAAATGATTCTTACATCACGATTGAGGAAAATTTCATCCTGAAGTTCCTCACGTGTAAGCTTATTCTCCTTGGTTGTACTCCAATTCAAAATCTTAGGACATTTCTCCTCATCATCTTGTATAGTGTGCTTCATAGAAAAATCTAGAAAACATTCATATGCCTAGATATGAAATACCACTAGAAATCCATTGAACTCATAAAGTGTCACCTACTTGCCGTTAATCATTGTCATTAACCGAAACATTACTCTTTTTTCCATTTGGTCTATCAAGTCAGACCACAAGTAAGAACCCCAAGGGTAAGCATTGAAGGCATCGAGGTCATTCACTACTAGAAGCACATATCAGGCATATTCATTGACTTCGCATTTGACGGTAGGGCTTGTCTAAGAAAATACAGAAGCACAAGCTTCACAGCATCTTCATCACTTCTAGCTTGTATGCTACTGTTCACAACATTCAATATTTCTCTCTTCACCACTTTATATGAGCTAAAGTACTTGTCCCGTATATTATCACCAAGCTTTACTACATGAACACTAATGTCTCCATGAATCTTCAATCCACTTATTACAACTAGGTGTACCTTCGTAAAGAGCATCACGATTCCACATACGTTTATGTTAATGACTTCATCATTACTGCTCGAGTCTTTATAGTATACCTGCCGTATTATCATGTTGTAGAAAATCTGTCCAGACAATATGATATTCTTCATATCTAAAAAATGACCTATACATGTTTTACCAAACAAAAATTTTTGCTCGTCGGTTAACTTTGCTTTTATAATCACCATCGTCTTATGTACTGTTTTGTGGATATTCACCTTCCCGTTTGTAATCTTTCTCTCCGAGACATATTGTTTAACTGGCTACAAAAAAAATACACAAATTTATTACCAATAGGAAAGAATTAATTAAAATGCAACTGGTTGTTATAGTAAAGAGGATATGGACCTTAACAACATGAGGTCAAGACTTAGTCGACCTCTGGTCATTATCTTCTTAACCTCATGTCAATAGTCTACTGGCATCTGCCATCTAGTCAAGAGGTCCCTTACCAAAAGTGAAGAGGATCCTGGCCTTTGGTTAAGAACGTCTTAACATCTGCCAAGAAGCTCATTGACATCGAGCTATAAAGGTCATGACTAGAGTCAATACTATCTTGACTAAATTTAGTAATATCTTGACCTAGGTCATGAATATCATGAGTAAGATTATGAACAACCTAACCTTAGGTCTACATATTTTTGACTTCATCAATACATATAACCTAAACAATATCTCTGAAACTTCACTCCATAACCATCATTAACAAACCTCAAAATAGGTCATAATCTTTGGCTCAATGACTAACAACATCAACCCACATAAAAAATAGCAACCCACATAATAAAATCAGAGAAAATTCTTAAATTTCACAAAATTCAAAAACCACATCCAAAAATATAGTACCTAATGTTACTAAGATTGGTCTTTACCTAAGAAATAGTGTAAAAAACAATGCTTTCTCAAAAAAGAAATAAAAAAACAAACCTTTGGTTCCTCCACCGAAGCTTCAAGTGCCACTTTGCCCTTTAAATCTACTGTCTTTTCTATTGAGTTTTTCGGCTCTACCACTGGGTACTTCGCTGGAGACTTAGACAGAGCTTTCTTCCTTGATGCCGATGTTGTGGCTTGAGCCTTTGGACTCGAGTTTTTACTTTCCACCGAACGTGTTTTAGCCATTTTAATGGACGACTAGGTTGGGTTTTCACAATGAAATAAAGGATTGGGTTGGGCTTTTCTTTGAATTTCAGACCGAAATCAAGCTTTATGTTTAGGTGTTCTTCGGATTTCACAGAGAAATAGAGGGAAAATAGAGACTGAGGTTCTGATTTCATATAGGGGTTTTATGGGGAAGTGTGTGGGGGTAGTGGTATGGGGTATGTCAAATCGTGTCTCAGCCATGGCTGGGATTAGTAGGGGTATAAGTGATTTTACTGACTTTGGGACCCATTTTTTAGTCCTAAAAATCTTATCCAATTTTGTAGTCTTAAAAAAAGAAAACGGAGGCCTACAAGTCCTATTCATATCATTTTCTCTTCACCCTAAAGTTTGAAGTCCAAAAGTGAAAATAACCCTTTGTTTCGTTTTTTTAATTGAATAATGAAAGAAATCATATCTTTTAATACCATGTAGTGTGAGCGTGACATATAAGTTATCATGGTTCAATTGATAATTATTAAAGATAAGTATTTTTTGAAGGATTTTTTTAAGTCTTCCCAGTTATTGCTGTTTATTTGGTTGTTGTCCCCCCCCGCCTTTTTTTTTTTTTTCACTAGACATCTTTTTAACATTTTGTATTTTACAATTTGATTTCATAGATTAAATTCAAAACAAAGGATCTATCTACAAAATAATATTCAAGGTTTGACTTATGCAAGGATATACATTTTTACATTTAAAATCTTTTCAAATGTCTAGCTATTATATACAAATTGACTAATTTTTGTTGATTGTCTTAAGTTGACATTTATCATCTTTTTTAGTATGGTTTAGTCCTTTTTCCAATTAATGTGACCCCGTGTATATACATTAAGGGGGTAATCTCATTTTTTGCCTTGATTTATAGACTCAGTCTTAATTCAATCTGAAGTTTGAAAATATGTGAATTTGCTACTCAATTTTTCGATGTCTTATTTTACTACTAAAACTATATTTTTTTAAAGAAAAATTCTAGTTTTATCCCTATATATATATATATATATATACTTTCTCACTTGTAATCTTTGATTACAAAAATTTGGGCCCAAATTGAGATTAAGAAAAAACAACATTTAGAATGAGACATTTAAACATCCAAGCAGACCCCCCCTCATTTCTCCAAAAAAATTTCTCCAAAAAAGAAGGAGTAAGAATACTCAAGGGCCAAAATTGAGATAAAACATAACTCGTCTAAATATATTGGCAGATTTCAAAAATTTATGGCCCAAATTAGGAACCATCCTATAGTTAAGGACACTAACTGAAAATAATTATATTATTTACATATGATTGAATCCTTTTAGTCTAACATCACATAGTTAGCAATGGAATAATTCGGAATCCCACCACTTTGGCCTCCATCAATCGTCATGATCACTAGCTATAGCTATACCACTATAGTATAATATGTCACCGTCCAAACCCTGAACTAGTAGCAAAAGAGGAATTTCACAAATGGAAATGCATAATTTATTTTAGAAGATTTTAGAAACTTCAATTTTTCAAAAAAATGAGAACTAGTTTCAAAACAAAAACTTTTGTAAAAATTTGTAAAAATAATCTAATATGTAAATTTCCACAGTTTATGATCACCACTAGACTGTTAATAATATTCATAAAACATACATATGCGTCATCATTGTCATCATCATCACAAGTAGGCATAATAGATAATATAGGCTAAATCTCAAGTATGAGCCTTAAATATTGCTACAAATCTCAAATTATGAGTTCTAAATAGTTACTAATTACTAAACTAGTAACTGCTTCCTCTCCTAATCACTCCACTACGGAGTTGCCTAAGTCACACTGCATATCACCTGAGAGGGGAAAATTAAGGGGGTGAGTATTCATATGCTTAGTAGGAATTCAATTATCTTTTTGGTATGAATGCAAATTTTCAAATCTGCATGGTTAGTACCTTCCTAAAATCCATTTAAAGTCAAGTTTACAAATAGTCAAGATCAAGAATAATTATGTATTCAAAACTAAAAGCAAAGTCACTATATTGTATATATCATAAATCAAACAATGATATGTATAAGCTCTCATCCTCCTATCACGGCTTTGTAATACCTCTTTAGTAGAGGTACCCACCATCCTGATACTACCCGGAGGTGTATCAGTAAATCCTACATAAGGGCCTAGGTCTCTCAACTAGCACTGTAGAAACTCGTCAGCGATTTAAATATCATGATGCTAAAATAGAACTGAAGTGCGTGATCCTATGGTAAATACAACATATCATATAGTGTAATAACTATACATCAAGTATATTAAGAAATCATAATTTAAACTCATTTGGTATTATTCTGGGATTTACAAAAAATTGGGCAGTATAACATCTATAGTTTTCCAAAACTAAAACTTTAAACCGGCATAAAAATTATACAATCCAATCCTAGAATAATCCAATATATCTCAATAGTTTACAAGTTCTCCAAAATCCATTCAAATCATTGAAATCCATGAAAATCGACAATTTCAAGAAATAGGTCATAATGCACATTGTAAAACAAAAAAAGGACAAAAACTTGGTAATTGAATCCCTACATCTCCTCAATAGCTAGGCTAAGCTATGGCACTCGTAGGTTATCCCGTTGGTCATCTAGTCGCTCGAAAAGTTGTTTTGGGATCCGGTAAGCTCACTTTGAGGGGTGACTTTCCAAACGAAGCCTCAAATTGGGAAACAGATACCACTGATGAATTCTTAGCATCCAAAAATACTAGGTTAGATATATAATTCGATTAATTTGGGCTCTTGGATGAGACTCAGCCTGTGGGACGCAAAACAAGGCAAAATCCCGAGCCTCTTGTCTAGGATTTTGTGCCACCTTAAAACCTATTGATGTTATATATAAAAACTCATTTCTTGATCTGACTTAGTCCAATTTTGAAGTCTAATTTCAGTTTCGAGGCCTCTAGCCTAAATTTAGGCTTAATAAGGAACTATTATAAAAGTTACAACAATACCATTTTCTGAACATATTTACGTAAATACCAAATTTCAGATCTGATTTCTACACAATAAACTCATCCATTCTACATAACACCACTAGTTATCGTCATGTCTTAAACCATACTTTCATCCCACAAAGTTTTAAGAACAGAGATGGATTTTTTCAAAAATAATTATATAAATGACACTTTTTGTTACGAAAATGACACAAGTTTTAAAAGCTCGCTGGAGCTTCTTGGCCAAAAATTAATGGTGGTGGAGGACTGGATTAGACTCAAAGGAGACCGAACTTCAAGTTGACAGTGGTGGGTGGTGGTCAATGACGGCTGGGACACTAGAAATCGGCCATGAATGACCGCGTTTGGCGCGACTTTGCACATGGATTGTTGCAACTTGACAGCGTGGCAGGCTTTGGTGGCCAATAGTAAAGGTTCGCCTGGTCGTGGGGGAGGTGCTCTAGTCGGAGCTCAAGTAGGGTCGGCACCGATAGCTAGATTTGGGCACTGCACAATGAAGGGGGCGATAAAGAAGAAGAAGAAAAGAGAGAGAGAGAGAGAGAGAGAGAGAGAGAGAGAGAGAGAGAGAGAGAGAGAGAGAGAGAGAGAATTAGGGATTTGAGGGATTTTGGGGGAAATATGACACTTGTCACTTATGGGCTGAGCAATGAGTCCTTTTAAAATGGTATTATGGTCCAAGTTTCAAATTTTCTTTTCATTTAAGTCCTCAAAAATTCGAATTTGACCCTAACTTCAATGAATTCTTCCACTTTGACCCCTCCTTCAATTTTATTAAAATTTCAGCTATTTTCCATTATTTTAATCCCCCAATTTATAAAAGAAGATGTAGCAGCCCACAACCAAATATCAGCCCACATCCATGAACCAAAGCTAAGGGCCAAAATTCAAAAACTCAATCTAATGAACATTCCATTGGTTGGTAGAATGCTTTTATGTGTTAGGTATTGTAGACTTATTTATTTGAAATGTGTTAGATTATTTAGCTTGTTTATTTGAAGTGTATTAGGTGAACAATTTGTTTATTTGAAGTATGTTAGGTGAACAGTTTAAGTATGTTTGGTTGGTAGGTGCTAGGTGTATGGTTATAAGTTTCTTAGAATTATTTTATTAGATGGTTTAGATTAATCCTAAACTTGTATAAATTGCCTTCATTAACAAGAGTTATAATCATCCAATCTTCAATCAAATCTTAGTTTTCTCTTCTAAATTCTCTTTGAAAATTTTACTTATTTCTTTTCTCGTTGTGAGAACGCAAGTTAGAGCGAAATCTAGGGACCCACTGTGCCAATTGGTACCAGAGCCTACTTCTGTATCAGACAGAGCTTTTCTGTTACCATTACTCTACACTATTTCCATAAAAAAAAAGTCTCCTTATTTCATCATCACCTTCGTTATCTAATCCTTACCATCACCTTCCTACAACAATTATTTACCATACATAAATATATAACCCTTCCATACACTATCTTTGTTTCTAAAAAAAAAAAGTGTGTATATCAAGGTTTCCTTTTTGGAGAACTTGCTTCATTACTTTAAGGTAATATATACATTTTTATAAGCTTTATTTTTTTTTTGTTGTTTAGATTTTTGAGAGTTCTATTTTTCTTTACTTTTAAGAGTTTGTACTATTTTTTTTCCTATAAAAGCAAAAAAAAGGTAAAAAAAGTAAAAAAAAAAGTAATTCTATTTTTCTTTACTTTTAACAATTTGTACTATTTTCTTTCCTATAAAAGCAAAAAAAAAGGTAAAAAAAGTAAAAAAAAAAAGTAATTCTATTTTTCTTTACTTTTAATAGTTTGTACTATTTTCTTTCCTATAAAAGCAAAAAAAAAAAGTAAAAAGTAAAAAAAAAAAAGATGTCAGACAGAGAGTCTAGCTAACAAAATCTCGTTGTGGAAGAGTTCACAACAAAAGAATTTGTGGATGCACTTGATAGAAGATTACAGAATCTAGAGACAATGCTTATGAATTTGACTCAACACTTTCTTGGGGGATGAAACAACAATTATGTGCAACGAAGACGTGACGAAGTTGATCCTCTTGAAAATTTTAGGCAGCATCCAAATTAACTTTTCCAAGATGAAGATTCTAGTGAAGATGATAAAGGACTAGCTATACTCGAACATAACCAAGGACCTCGGCAACATGACTACTGCATGAAGATAGAGATTCCGCAATTTAATGGTTTATTCGTGATCGAAGAATTCCTTGATTGTAGCTGAAGTAGAGAAGCTCTTTGAATATTGGGGTATGCAAGAACACATGAAGGTCAAATTGGTGGCTCATCGACTCAAAGGAGGTGCGTTAGCTTGGTGGGATCAATTACAAATGACACGTATTCGGCAAGGGAGAAACAAAGTTCACACTTGGCAGCGAATGAAACAATTGATCATCGAGCACTTCCTACCTCTAGATTATGAACAAGCACTTTTCAGTCGATATCAACATTGCCGACAAGTATATTAGACAGTACAAGAATTGTTGGAATAATATCCTATAAAGCAGTTTAGTATTTAGACATTATAAACAATATTTATTGGATTATTTAGTATCTATTAGTTATTAATAAATTCCATGTTATGAATTTCTATTTCATTTATGTCCCATTGATATACATGTGATGTGTATGTTTATCTTATACAAACATCTAAAAGATTCCAAGACATGAAATGAGTAATAAAGAATTATTCGTATGATGAGTTCATATGTGGGAGACATTATATTCTTTATTTCATTATGTTTAAATTAAATTGTTCGCATTCTGCATATTGAAGATGGAATACTTTACTATGCCATAGAATGTAGTATTATCTATTTAATTAATGAAGTCTCTAATTATCGAAGTGAGTAATCGGATAGAAACACTAGTATGTTATAAGAAAGTTATAACAGCATCGAACAGGACCTAGTGAATTAGAATTTGAGGTTAAGTACCGTAAATCAAATTTTTAATTTTACTAATATAGCACTATTATAGAAGACCTTAATCCTAGTGATTAATGAAGTTACTTTCATGTGTTTTGTCTTTTTGAGTTACTAAAGAACTAGTTCTGATTTATGGTTTGAACTCTGGTATATTAGAAGATAAGGTATATGAAATGTGTAGAACGTTTTTCATGATAGACACCATGCATATGATGTCACTTTGAATTTTTTCAAGTACTTGGATAATATAAACCAAGGCTCCGGTATTCACTATGTGAATTTGACTGTGTTGGTATAAGCAGATATAAACACCATAGTCAACTATTATCCATTAGATGAAAAATGACAACTAAAAGGTAAATATGTATTAGAGGGGTAATACGGTAATTTCACCCTACTAGTACGGCATTGCATTGGGGGTATGTCTACAGGTCTAGTATATACTAAATGGATCAAACTAATTAATTGTTAATAAGTTTCACAGAAAATAAATGACATTTAGTTCAAGAGTTCAATATTGGACCTATAGTGATGTGCCCTAATATTAATGGATAAGGCTCAATCATAATTAAGAGTTAATTATGATAGTGGGTATATGGTTCATTGGAGCTTTGGCTTTATAGATCCATCTGATCCCCTGTTTAGCTCAAATTAAAGCCTAATAGTCATTTGATGATCAGTTGAGCCCAACAAGTCCAATAACCCCATTAGGGTTTACTAATCTCTCTATATTTAAGAGAAAAGTTCTCTAGCAACAAGATACAAGTATTACACGTGAAACACCCCTTGAGAAGAGAGTGTCACACAAAAACAGAGACAGTGAGAGAGCAAAGAAAATCGACCACCACTAAGGATTTACTGTCCTTGGTGTTTCGGCCATCTCGGCGAAATTAGTTTGAGAAGATTGTCTTCTTGTTCATCTGCGGATCTCTTTGTTGGGAATCAAGAAGGTGACAACCCACCGGATCAATCAAACAGCTTTCGAGAATAGACGAGAAGATGAGAAGGTTGTGGAGCGAATTCGGGTATTATTCTTATTTAGATCAAGAGTTAATTCATGTTATATCATGATCTGACATGTTTTGTAAAAAGAAAAATTTCATACGACCAATTCCGCTGCGTTTCTTAATTTTACAAAATTATGGTGTTCTTGAAAATAATTTTATGAAAATATTTTCTGGAAATTTATTCCAATAAACACCAGCAATTAATACTAGAGCATGGTTTTATTGTTGATCTAGCATATTTTACTCCGGTCTATTCTCTTGTTGATTGATGTTTTTGATTTCCGGAAAGTTTTTGTTTATATTTGGTCTTGTTCATATTTTGAGTATGCTCTAGTTTATATGATGGTCAATAGATTCAATGAGTTTGAATGTTTATTTGATTAGATATTGCTATGAGGAAATGATCATGTTTATTTTGATTTTCATTTTCGGGTATGTTCTTGATTTCTATGAGTTCACATTTTATATTCTTGATAAAACTATGCATGGGAATATTTTGATCTTTAATTATTTTTTGGAGTTTTATGAAACTGTTTTTTTTTTTCAATTTAAAAAAAAAAACGAACGAAACGACGGAGCAGTGCACGGCTAGGAGCCATGCGCACCGCCCGCATGAGCCCCGCAGGTGTAACCTGTGTGCGGGCCACGTAGGCATGACCCCGCGCATGGCCGCGCGGATGAGGTGCTGCTGGCTGCGCGGATGGGATCCACGCGTGGCCTGCAGGCTGCCTCCCCGCGTAGGCCGCACGGGTGCACCCCGCGCATGTGCGCGGATGTGATCCGTGCATAGCCTGCGAGCGGCCAGCCCGTGCATGCTGCATGGGATCACCCCGCGCATGGCGTGTAGGCACGGCCCTACTGGCCGTGCGGATATGATCCGCGCATGGCCAGTGGGCGGCCTCCTGCGCGGGTGGCCTCCCGTGCCTTCGCCGCTCGGGGTGCCGCCTTGTACATTTGATGTGCGAGCATTACGCGAGCCCGTTGTCGCTCGAGAGTTGTCTCGAGCGATGCCGCATAGCATTATGCGAGCTCGTTGGCGCTCGGTAGTTGTCCCGAGCATGGCCGCATACCAGCTTCCCGTTCCGTCCGTCAGCTTGTCCCGATACGTTTCGTTTTTTCGGCCATAATTTTAATTATTTTTATTTTAAAATTAATTTAATTTATCCATAGTTTTATGAAAACTGATAGATTAAATTTTAAATTCAAAATTTTAAAATCCTTATTAAATTTAAATTTTCAAAATTTAAATTGATAGGATATTTTTATTTAAATTGTGGATATGATTGATATTCATAATATCTTAATTATTATTTGAATAATTAGAGATATTTTAAAATAGAAATTTTTAAAATTAGATATTATGAGATAATATCCTTTTAGTTTTAAATTCAATTTTGAATAGATATTTTTAAAACTGATTATATGATAGTTGGTAATCTATTTTTGAATTTTAAATTTGTTTAAAGTCAAATTAGAGATATTGTAGGAGATTTTATTTGTAAAATCTTCTATCTTTTAAATTTTGAATTTTGTGAAGATTTGAAATTTAAATTTAAATCAGAATATCTTTTCAAATCTTCAAATTTGAATTTAT
>JXTB01000035.1:625682-669283 GCA_002914805.1 Parasponia andersonii
TCGTAGTTTATTTTGATGACATTTTAGTCTATAGTCAGAATGAGAAAGAACATCTACAACACTTGACTGAAGTTTTTAATACACTTCGTAAGAATCAGTTGTATGTCAACTAAAGAAATGTAGCTTCATAATAGACAGTTTAGTTTTCTTGGGCTTTGTTGTAAGTTCTGACGGAATCAAAGTCGATCAAGATGAAGTAAAGGCTGTTTTTAGAATGGCTAATATTGAAGGCCATTATAGAAGTTCGGAGTTTTCATGGTCTTGCGACGTTCTATAGACGATTTGTAAGAAACTTCAGTACTATAGCCGCACCGCTCACCGAATTTTTGAAGCAAAAGCAATTTCTTTGGACAGAAGAAACAGAATAGAGTTTTGCTGTCTTGAAGGAAAAACTCACAAATGCACCCGTCTTTGCACTTCCTGACTTTGACAAAATTTTCAAAGTCGACTGTGATGCTTCTGGCGTAGGAGTTGGAGTTGTTCTATCCCAAGATATGAAGCCAATAGTTTTTTTTAGTGAAAAGCTCAGCGAAGCCAGAAAGAAGTGGTTAACATACGAACAAGAATTATATGCGATTGTTCGTACATTACAACAATGGGAGCCGTATCTAGTGCAGAAGGAATTCATCCTCAATACGGATCATCGAGCTCTTAAGTACCTCAACAACTCTTCCAAACTAAATCGAATGCATGCTCGATGGATTTCCTATATCCAGAAGTTCACTTTCTCTCTCAAGCATAAGTCAGGATAATTAAATAAGGTTGCTGATGTATCGAGTCACCGAGTTATGTTACTGACTGTTGTTCAAAATAAAATAATCGGTTTTGATTATTTGAAAGACTTATACGCCAATGATGAAGATTTCAAGGAAGAATGGGAGAAATGCATTAATGGAGTTACAAATAAACATCAAATATATGATAGTTTTCTATTCTTTGAAAACCATTTATGTATTCCACGAGGATCTCTCAGAGAATACATCATTCAAGAACTACATGCAAGAGGGTTAATAGGACATATAAGACGAGACAAAACTGTTTTATTAGTGGAAGCTCAATACTTTGGCCACATCTTAAGCGTGATGTCAAGAAATTTGTCAGGCGTTGTTATATATGCCAAACTGCAAAGGGACAAGCTCAAAACACTGAGTTATACATACCACTTCCTATTCCTGATGTGCCTTGGGAAGATTTGTCAATGGATTTCATCTTAGGACTACTGCGAATACAAAAAGGTTCGGATTCTATCTTTGTTGTAGTAGATCATTTTTCAAAAATGGCTCATTTTATTCCCTACAAGAAAATTTCAGATGCTACCCATATTGCTTAATTGTTCTTTCGAGAGATTGTTCGTCTGCGTGGGTTACCAAGGACAATAGTCTCTGATCGCGATAGTAAATTCCTCAGTCATTTTTGGCGCACTTTGTGGAAGAGACTTGATACCACCTTGCAATTTAGTAGCACTTGTCATCCCTAAACAAATGGGCAAACTGAAGTCACTAATCGCACACTGGGCAACATTTTACGGTGCTTGATTAAAGAAAACCCAAGACAATGGGAGAATGTTCTACCGCAAGCTGAGTTTGCTTACAATAATGTGCCAAATCGTTCCAGCGATAAATCTCCATTTGAAATTATTTATATTCGTCCTCCGTTGTATACTCTCGACTTGGTACCTTTACCAAAACTTTCAGGGATGAGCATTATTACCGATCATTTGATTAATAAGGCGATCAATATTTATGAAGAAGTGAAAGAAAGTTAAAAGAATCCACTGCAAAATACAAGGCTAATGCTGACAAGCACAGAAGATTTAAGACTTTCAAAGAGGGCGATTTTATAATGGTTCGTTTACGTAAAGAAAGACTTCCAACAGGAGAATACAATAAACTTAAGCAGAAGAAAATTAGCTCCTTTCATATTATTCAAAAGATTAATGATAATGCATATATCATTGATCTATCAGATAGCTATACAATTTCTAAGACCTTCAATGTTCAAGACCTGTACGAGCACCATGGACCGAAAGTCATACCTTAAGTAACTCGAGGACGAGTTTTTTTTCAAGAGGGGGAGAACTGATGTAGTAGCCCACAACCAAATATCAGCCCACATTCGTGACCCAAAATTCCAAAACCCAATCTAATGAACATTCCATTGGTTGGTAGAATGCTTTTGTGTGTTAGGTATTGTAGACTTATTTATTTAAAATGTGTTAGATTATTTAGCTTGTTTATTTGAAGTATGTTAGGTGAATAATTTGTTTATTTGAAGTATGTTAGGTGAACAATTTAATTATGTTTAGTTAGTAGGTGCTAGGTGTATGGTTGTAAGTTTCTTAGAATTATTTTATTGGATGGTTTAGATTAATCCTAAACTTGTATAAATTACCTTCATTAGCAAGAGTTGTAATCATCCAATCTTCAATTAAATATTAGTTTTCTCTTCTAAATTCTCTTTGAGAATTTTACTTATTTCTTTTCTCGTTGTGAGAACGCAAGTTAGAGCGAAATCTAGCGATCCACTGTGTCAAAAGACCAAACTACCCTTAATAAAATTCAAGGTTTTTACACCATATGTACAAATGAAAAGACGTCATGATTATTTGGCGGCATGCAGTCTCAGCTCAACTCTTAACCATCAATTCTTTCAAGGCATAGTGTTGTCTTAATTTGGAGATGTTTCGCCATATTGAGTAGAAGATGTTCCCGGTTGATCTTCATGCAAATAAAAATTAAACTCCGTTTGGTTTGAATAGCTTGATGGACTTGGTGAGCCATGGTCCACTGCCGTAATCTCCACGCCATGATCACTAGTCCTACAATTACTCTTCTTAAAAGTATGAGAGCTTAGATCTTTCTCGTCAAAGAGTCTTAAAACCACCTTAATCCTTCTCCAAACCGAGGCCTCATTTTCCGAGTCTAAGCGCAGCAAGATTTGCCTCTGCTCGTAGAGAAACTTCGCTAGGAATATGGTAAGAGCCAATAAGGAAGCGATCCCAGCAATGAGGAATAGCCCCCAAAAGCTGTTGAGACCAAGAGTACTTGCCGTAGAGACCACTGAGCTTGAGTCTGGACAAATGGTGTCCGAAACAAACCAAGCGTTCTCAATCTGCTTCATTTTATCTCCCTCCGTCACGTTTAGAATCGCCCTCGAAACATCGCCCACTAGAGGAGAACCTCTTGGAAAAACCTGAAATAATTTAGTACTCATTAATGAAAATTTAACAACATGATGCATGATGGGACAGAGAGCTACATAAAGAGAGAGCGCTTACAAAGCCAAAACCATCAGTTTTATAGGTTGGTCCAACCATGGTATAGTTAGAGCAATGTTTGGCAATAAAGAGCTTCATATAAGGGATTTCGTCAAAAGCAGCCACAATTTCACCATTTTCCAAAAGTTCACCCAGGTTTTCTAGTGAGTTATATTCTTTGATCTGAGAACGTTTGAATGGAAGAAACTCTTTTAGCATTCCTAAGACGAAAGACCCTTTTGGGAAACCAACTTTCATTCCAGTCTTTATAAGCTCATTCACATCGGTTAGAGTTGGTCGGAGTTGTTCAACGGTTAATAATGAAGTTAAACTGGCCGTGTAGCTTTGAGTGAGTATTAGAACCACAAAACACCATATTGTCACCACAAATCTAGCCAGGTTGCTCACGACCTGCTCGCCTACAAACACAATAAATAACAAGGAAAAAAAAATTATATTGTACCAAATTAATTAATTAAGGACAAGAAATCGCATGATCAATACACATTTTCATTTCTTTTACCAAGTGAAAAAATGCACGGATGAGATTTTTTGAAAAAACATCTAATAAGATCTTACCTTTTACTAAGGAGTAATGCTAAGGGTATACCAATAAAGGGTAATAAATACTGCTATACTAGTTTTGAATATACATGTAAACCTTTGTACTACCTTTGTAGGAAATGCTAAATATCGTGACATTTTTTTTTTCTTCAGTTATAACTTGAATAATGAGACTTTGTATGTGAGAGTTCATGACTGGAGTTAACAAAAAAAAAAAACTAAAGAATGTTTTGTTACCTACGTCAATCAAGTTGGTTACATATTTATTTTTTAAGATATTTGATAGATGTGTAGCACTGTTATTTTATCTCTCTGTATTTGAAATGATATTTGAGGTTAAACAAGGTAAGAAAACTTACGATGTGCAAAAACCATGGTGGAGAAGGAGAACCAAAAACTAGTTCCAATTTGATGGGAAAGTGGGCCACGAAAATCCTGATTTATGCGGTGCTCAAGAACCCAAACAACAAAGCCAATGAAAACGAAGAAGCAACCTATTGTAGCCCAAAGATCAAAAGTCAAAGGCTTCAAGAACACCCACGCGTTCTTCGTTTTCATCCCTTTAATTGGCACGATCATGGTCACACCAGAGTCCGTGTATGGCAACGTAAAGTCCACGTACTTGGACCTGTTTGCTATTATAGTCACGTCAGCCACCACTGCATCAAACTTCTGAAATTCCAAAGGGTCAAGCTACTATATATTAGGTAATAGTTTGTAAGAATGGTGAGTAATGCATAGAGAGAGCAATGCTCTAGGTATTTGTGATGACACCATGCACCAACAATTAATGTGGGTCTTATAAATTCTACAAGTGTGTCCCATTCTTCTATCAGTATTTTGCTAAAAAAAAAAAGCCAAAGCTTAGCACAATATTAATAGAGATTAACTGCATTTTTAAATTTTAATGTGAGTTCCAAATTTCCGTTATTATGTGATGTTAAACACTTTATATACGTTTAATATTATTATTGTTTTCTTTTCTAAGATACATAGTATATATATAATGCTAAGATGGTAATAATTAGTCGAAGAAAACTATAGTAAAAGAGTTTTACCCCAAGATACACTTGATCGATCATGTCATTGTACGAACCAGCGCTCTCTCCGTTGGGCTTAACAAAGGGTATGAACTTAAAAGGGACAGCGTACGGCATTGTATCCACAACAGCATTGAAAACGTCAATACAGAAACCCTTAACTTGAAGTCTGTTAGTATTAGGATCATTCCTCACGCTGACAAAACTAGAATTACCAGACTTCACTGGGACCACTATTTTCAATTTCTTCCCAGTTGTGGGATTGACCCATCCTTTGGGGAGTGATGTTGAGTCTCCCGGCCATATAATGGGCCCCAGATTGGATTTGGAAGTTGAATACTCTGTGGTAGAAGTTTTGTTTGCCAAGTCTAACTTTCTAGTGAGTCCAGTTTGCGGGGTCCAAAACCCAACCGTCCTTTCCCCAACACCAATTACGTTCACTATCTCATAATTTGACGATTGGAGTTGCCCATTCACTAGACTGAACTCCCCAGCCAAGCCTCTAAAACTTACCTTCAAAAGCTCTTCTCGAATTTTCGGACCATTTAGAGAGACCCCTAACGTGTCAAGATCAGTCAAAGAGTTATTACTAGTAGAGGTATTATTTCTCATGAACATATTTTTGGACCCTAAACCTGTAACACTACCATTATTATTATTACTATTCACAAAGACCTTCTCAATAGCCATGGCCAGTGCAAAAACAGCATCATAGGCCCACAACCCGAAAATATTGACTTCTTTATCGTCAAGAGTCGGATTCTCTAGTCGAAATTGCCTCTTCCACCGCACCCTAAAATCCCTTAACTCCCTCGTGCTTGGCACGTGAGTTTTGACACCTAACACTCCTTGCATTGAGCTAATGACGGAAGTGTTAAATGAGGTCAAGAAGTCGGTCAACCCATTTGTGACTATCCATACACATCCTTCATCCATGAGGCCTATCTCATCTGCCTTGGCAAAGATTCTAGAACCAAGACCGGACAACATGTGAACCACGAACACTCTGATCTGCATGTTCATCAACTTCTCGAGCTCCAAAGCGATTTGGTCGTCGGTCGCCGCCGGATGAATGGCGCTCCGGTAGGGGACTCGGGCGTTGACTTCTTGCATGGCGTCGGTCAAATAAGGAATAAGGGCTTCGCCGTACTCGTTGTCCACGTAGATGGGAACTACTTGTCTCCATCCAAAGGCTTCAACTAGGGAGCTTATGGCTCTGACCTGCGACGTGTCCTTTTGCGCAGCTTGGAAGAAGTAGGAGCTCCGGAGGGAAGCGAGGGAGGGACTTGTTGCTGAGAATGATATAATGGGGACATGAGCTTTGTCGCCGAGGCGGATTATGAAGTTGGCTTGCATCGAGAGTTGAGGCCCCATGATTGCTTCCACTTCGGCTTTCTTTACGAGGTCTACAGCTGTTTATGAAACGGCAAGTCGTTTGACTCTTTTAAGAAATTGTTAATTTACATGTCACATAATATACTAGAAGGAAGAACCAAATGTTCTATTATCTAATAAGTGGTTAGTAACCGTAGCTCAGAGTAACAGTAACATTAAATGGTAAATCTATTACTTTCGAAATTTTTAAGTATTTCATGCTCTGAATATTATTATGTACATGTCTATTGCAGTATAGTATGCTCAGCATGACTTCATATATTTTACAGTTACTTTGTATTGAAGCTCTTAGACAATATGAAAGAAAGAAAGAATTCCTAATGACGAGAAGAATCTTATTGTATTAAGCACAACGACTAGTTACAATTATTAGCTGTTATATAGCTCAAAGTACTGAGTTTAACAATACTCTCACGTGTATACGAACTTCTAGTCTCAATACTTTGGTATGCTCAACATACCTTTCTTTTTAACAATATACATTTTCATCTATCACATATTAATTATTGTGATCTATATACGATGTTAAATAGTGTGTGATATGACACCAATTAATTAAAAAGAAAAAGTTGATATGGAGTTGAAACTTTATTTTATTTCGTTGGGAGGATAGGTAGTTGATGTACACAACATTAATATTTTTTGGGAATATTATCGCTTTTATACCTGCATTTTAATACTTTGTTCAAATTATATCTTCTGTTTTGGTTATTATCAACATTAACTTTTAGATTTGAAATCTGTTATAAATTTATATCCTGACACTAATTTAGAGCAGTTAATTTACCAAGTTATCGTTTAAAAAATTGAAAATAAACCATATAAAAACTGATCCGAGAATAAGTTTATTAAATTATCTTAGTAAATTATCTGTTCTAAATTAGTGTCAGGATATAAATTTATAACAAATATGAAATCTAAGGGTCAACATTAATAATAATCAAAACAGAAAATATAAACCGAACAAAGTGTCAAAATATAGGTATAAAAATGATAATTATCTTATTTTTTTTTTTTAGAGTAAAATGTACGCGTCTTTAAATATAGGTATAAAAATGATAATTATCTTATTTTTTTTTTTTAGAGTAAAATGTACGCGTCTTTATATTGAAAGGGTACAGATATACGGTTAAGATGCCATGGTGGCTGCCATATATAAAATATCTCGATTATATCGGGTGTTAATATAAAGGACAAAAAACACCAGACAGGAAATGTCAAAGTCTTAATGTAGTAAAATAATTGGCATAAAGTCAAAGTCATCATAAAAATGACTGAAAAAATGTCCTCTTTAGAGATGGAAAAGTCATCTGTAAAATGATGTCAGTACCATAAATGCTTTTAACTTATGAAGCCAATGCTCGCCATTGACCCGCTACCGAACTGAGAGAGAGAACTGGGTGCAAATAAACAAAAGATTATGCCCTCCTTTAGTTTACCCGAATGAGTTTGGTTTATCCGGACGAGTTGTTTAAATAGAAATTGTAGAACGGGTTATAATTAGAAAATAAAATATTTAAATAAAAAAATATTAGAATGAGTTGTAATTAAAATAGGAGTATTGATCATTTAAAAATACTTCTTTTTTTTTTTTTTTATCCAAGATATAAAAAAATTCATTCCAATAAATGATATGATTGATGAACTATTTAAATAGAAAAATTGAATTGTTGAAACAAATACTCATTTTAAAAAACTATTTGAATAGAAAAATTAGAATTGTTGAAATAAATATCCATTTAAATGAGTTTTTCATTTCAATGAAATAGAATGATTGAATCAAACAAGCCCTATAATATTGGAACCAGTCAAGACTTACTATTATTGTCTTACTTGATTTAGGCATTACTCTAACATACAAATTTTACTACAAAGGACCTTTACCAACTCTCTCTCTCTTCTCTCTCCCTCCCGATACATTTCTATCGTTCTCTCTCTTTCTTCTCTCTCCTGTCGAAGAAGACCAAAGTTAGAGCTCCCTTGGCATCTTCATCTGACCACCATCTGGCCACGGGAACCACCAGTGCAGCTCTAGCTCGCTGCTAGCTGCAAGCCACCACCCTCAATGCTGCACAAAAACTGGCAAGGGACGAAGGGAGCCGTTGACATTTTTGGTCACCGATGACTATTCTGGTCACCATTCGACCCAAAATTGAGCTCATTAGATTCGTCTCGTCGCTAGGATTGTCAAGGTATATATTTCATAATCCTATTCTACCCGGTTTGAAAGTTGCTATTTTTGGGTATTTTTGGGCTCGAGTTTGACTTTTAATCTAACTGCTACATTTCATTTTTATTATTATTTTTGAAATGTATTCAGAAAATGATAAAGTTTGATATATATATATATATATTGATTATAGTTGGTGATCGACATAAAAATCAATATCTAACGGTTTAGATTTTGTCTAATTTTATGTGCTACTAGTTCAATGTCAACTTGGACTAGAATTGGTCGAGTTATATATATATATATATATATATATATATATATATATATATATATATATATATATATATATATATATATCGAACTTAACTATTTTGGGCATTAGGAATTCAATGAAAAAGTCTGTTTGTTGATTCGAAGCTCCGTTAAGAAGTTGATTTTTCCCAAGTGAGCGATCGAAGGTATGGAATTGGAGTTCCTGACCCTCCGAGAGATCGTCCAATCGACACTTTGAGGATCCAGCTATTCTAATAAGGTAGGGATTCAATTACCTTTATTTTACAGTGTTTTTGAATAATCTTATTTTCTGTAACACATGATGACAAACGTAATTTTAGAACTGTTTTAAATATATATGGTGGAATTGAATTATTTTATGTATATTAGATTGCTCTATAACTCTTCTGAATGTAGGTTATTTTTGAATATGAAATTGAATTATATTATGTATATTAGATTGCTCTAGAATTTTTCTGAATGTAGGTTATTTTTGGATAAGTTAAAATAGAGCCATTATATTGCCTATTTTTTTATAAAATTTAATACATTATTTTATTAAAAACCAGAGCATCATTTGAACTTAAATTACTGCATGATTGCTTTTACACATCAGTTCAAAGTACACGTATCATAAGATCACACATGAGTATCAGGTTAGCATTATAAAGTTTTTATAGTGTGGTGCTATAGCTCTACCAATAGTGCAAAGTCCGTAAACTTGCGCGGAGTTTTTCTTCTGATTATTTCCCCATTTGGTAGGTGTAGGTAATGTGGTTGCCCCTCCAAGTTTGATAGGCAATACATGGATGTCCCCTCCAGTTATAGGCTAGATGTCAGGCAGGCTGTATAGCACACGTAATGCCAACACCCTAGTTTCCATCGATGGAAGATGGTAAACTCATGGGTATGTGCGGATCTATATCATATATTCATAGACTGATTTATTTTTGGATATCATGTTTTACTATATATATATATATATTTATAGATATTTATATGCATATACCTATACAGACTATCAATTTTAGAAATGAATATGGGTATGTATGCATATAATTTTTGTAAAGGTATTTTTGGATTAAACTAACCATGCAGGGACTCTTCATTACCAAAAAAGGATTTTTAAATGAGGTAAGAATTTCTCTACTAAGCTTATAAGCTTACTCCTTACTTTTCTTCCTTTCAGGTGATTGTTCATCCTAATCAATCGTATCGATGGCTAGGCAAGTCGCTTGGCCTACGTTTGCAATTTTACTCTCATTCCTCTTCAGTTGGTCCCTATCTCTTGTTCTATTCTTTTTCATGTTTAACTATGTAGCCAAACTCATTGATTTTACTAAGTGAATGTGTGAAGATGTTTTTACTACTATTTGAGGATTTAGTTTATAAAGGGATAATATGGTTCTCAAGGAGTATATTTTTAAAATTTTAAGTACTTGGAATTTTGATAAACTTTGTAAGTTAAATTTTAGACATTCAGATTTAAGATTTGGAAAAAATCTATTAAATCAACATCTCAGTCTTATTAAGTCAGGTTTCTGTACAACTTAACTATAATTTCTTGAATTTTAATTGTTGTATCTGTTTTTATAAATTAAACTAAAGATGGATCATTTTTTATATAGAATTTTTAATGATTTGAGGACTAAAATGAAAAACTCAAGTACTTATTTTCCTCCGAACTTTTACAAATTCTTTATTTATCTTTATGTACACTTAAAATTACTAAAAGTTACGGCCTTGGATTTTGGGTCTAACAGAATTGGTATCAGAGCACAGCTTTAGATCTGTTTGGGATCATACTTGTGTCAATTTTTAATTTTTAAAACTATTTTAGAAATAGTTTTGATTAATACCTCATACATCGCTTACGAATTGACTAGATAAGTTATTTTTGCTCCTATTCTTTATATGTCCTCTCTTTGAAACCTCTTCAATGTGAAATTCTGGTGTCTTTGGGATGGTGATTTCCTAAGAATTTTAGTTTTAGATGTGTTAGGTTGACATGAGACTTTTGATTTCCGCTCTTAGCCAAATCCATCGCTTCGAATGGACACTCATTCTTGTACTCTTTCATCTATTCAGGTTGTAGGCTACATAAACCCCGTAGGTTCTAATGTAGCGATCTAGTATCTTGTGCCTTAGTTGTTATGCTCTGCCTTTCTCGAGGATTTTTGCTTGCGATACACTGGTTGGGTGTTTGTACTTCACTGATGTGGTTTGACTTTATTGGTATTTATTAGATTGAGACTTTATTTTCTTGGAATTGATACATTCGTGATTACTTAGTTTGGATGCATCGTGACTTAGTTCTATGTTTTAGTATCCATATTGATGATATTTTTTACCTAGCATGCTCATTGATTAAGTGACTAGTTTGATATTTTGAGATATTATTTAACAATAGTACTTGTGTTTCTCTAGTTTCATCGAGTTTTCTTATTATAATTCTTTAGTTGAGAATTCTCGATTTGTTGAGAGTTTGGTTGGAAAAAAAAAAATTGAGTTATTTGGTTTTGGAATTTTTTTTAAAAAAATATCAAGTTGACAATTAATGTTTTAAATAACATAGATCTTTTTATTTGACCAAAATGATATGTTTGTTTTCAAAGAGATCATGAACCTTTTAAATTTGAGCACTGGTTAGGTAAAAATTAATACACTTTTTCAAAAGAAGTATTGTCTTAAATTATTATGTCATTTTAAGGTTAAGCTTTGTGAAACTACTAACCTATTTGTACACTAGTGAGATTTTATTTTACACTTAGTAGTGTTGATTTGGAGGACCTCTAGACCAAAGTAATTTTTTTTTTAGAAATGTATATATATAAGTCAAACTTTTCGAGTTCCTTTTTAAACTTTGGACTTAGTAGATTATTAAGCATCTTTCAATCCCTACTTAATACTTAATTTGAGATTTAATGGATACTTCTACAAGTATGCTTGAAAAATGAATGAATGTAAGTTACTTAAAGAAATGTTTTGAATAAAGATATCCACAAGTTCGAATACTCGGTAAATTTTGGTGTGGATTGAAAATTATTTTGGGGGGAAATCTTTAACTTCATGCGTGTGTTTGAAGATTTGTACCTTTAATTTTTTCTAGAATGTATTATTTGGAGAATAGAAATTGATATGACTATTTGCGTTATGGAAATCTTTATTGGGTGAAAACTCTTGTGTTGGAGTTTTAGTTTAGATTTTGTGGAGTTTGTCACTTGGATCTTATGCATTCAATGTTTCAAATTTTCATATTTCTTCAATAAAAAATATTCTTTGATATAGCTTATCTTGTTACTTAATGCATGGTCCCTTAGTATTTATTGTATTATTTTGTCATTGTGATTCATGTAACTTGATTTTTACAGTGTGAACAAATTACGTTGAGATATGCAGAATTTATTTAATTTGGACTTTTGGGTATTATGTGACAGGTGTTGACCAGTCTTCCTAGTGTTAGGAAAACTTGGGAGGAGGATGATATTTAGATTTTCCAATCGATAAAAGGTGTTGAGTTTTGTGTCTTGGTTTTATATTTGATAGGTTTTGAATTATTCATATTAGCAGGTGATATTCTTCTTGAAGATTTGATTGTAGCTTTTTAATTTATGGAGCATATATGTATATTAATTAGTTAGTTGTACCAAGTATAAATTCCCATGAACTTTAATGTATATTTTGAAGAGTTAAGTGGGAATTGGTGTTTGTTTTGCCTACTTTGAGAAATTATTTTGATATTGTTTCATACTTTAATATTTTCTAAACTACAAAATTTTCGTTAAAAAAAAGTGTGAACTTTTAAACCTTTTGAGAAACTTGTTTGATTATTTTAGAAAATATTTTGGAATTTTATAAAAGACATCCCACTGTATTTGGTTGTGATATAGATTGGGACCCCAAATATTTTATTAGCTTTGAAAGAAAAATCAACCATGACGATTTAAGTGTGACATTATTTATTATTTTACCAAGTTTATGTAAATATTTGTTTTGTTATCTATAGAGAATAACTTGTATCTTTTTCATGCAATCCCAGTTAGTTTGAATAAATGGCTATCATGTATAACCCATCTTTAAGTTAATGCTTGTAACTATTAAAGAATTTCTTCATACATGTATGGAATAAAAGTTTTTTTCAAATGTTGATGTTGAGTTGAATCTAATTCTCTTATTTGGTTTAAATTATATATAGCATGGTTATTATTACATAACTAATAATAAATGAGAATGAGACTACTCATGGATTTTATCTTAAGAGACGTTGGACTCTGGTTCTACATTGTAAAGGGATACTAGGAGTTCAGGTATGGTTTACCTTTGGCCAGAGAGAAACCGTATTGTGAGCTAATATAGTATTCTTAGGCCCCAACACTTTTTACATCAAATATTTTCAACATTATTTTTATTAAAAATTGAAATGAGGTTGCATGAGAGATAGGCGACACTCGAGGATGGTACTAGACAGTCTACTCTAAAGCACCTTATTTCTGGGGCATTGAGTGTCGATTTTAATTATGTGCATATTTCTAAGACATTGGATTGTGTCCATGGAGTTTTTTTATATATCAAGAACTCGTAGAATTTTTGGATCAGCATCGCTCTAATTTTCTTTGATGAGGTTTTACACTGATTAAAAAATTTGAAATACTTTTGAAATTTCTCATAGTTTAGGTACTTTCATTTGAGATTGAAATTTGCACTAATATTTTACATTCGTAATTTTCAATTTAAGTGTTCTGGTCTCGCTTTTGACTAGAAATCATTTATATTTGGTGTTATTCCTCGCTCCAATTAGAGAACGAAAGATAGTTGTGAACCATCAGACTCTCTTTGTCACCTTCGATCTCTAAAATCATTTACCTTATGTGGTATAATATAAGGATCTTTTTATTCTTAGTCTTAAACTCCATTATGTTCTGTACTTACGGTTAAGATACCATGGTGGCTGCCATGTATAAAATATCTCGACTGTATCGCGTGTTAATAAAACGGAAAAAAAAAACAACAGAAGAAATAAGTCAAAGTCTTAATGTAGTAAAATAATTGAAATAAAGTCAAAGTCATCATGAAAAATGACTAAAAAAAGTCCTCTTTAAAGATGGAAAAGTCATCTGAAAAATGATGTCTGTACCATAAATGCTTTTAACTTATGAAGCAAGTTCTCACCATTGAGACAGAGTACTGAGTGCAAATAAATAAAAGATTATGCCTCATTTAGTTTACCCCAATGAGTTTAGTTTAACCGAACGAGTGTGTTTAAATAGAAATTTTATAACAGGTTATAATTGGAATAAAAAATATTTGAATGAAAAAATATTAGAAAAAATTATAATTAGAATAAAAGTATTAGAATAGACTATTCAAAAATACTTCTTCTTTTTTATTCTCATTTAAGATATAAAAAATTTCAAAAATCATTTGAATGAAAAAATTAAAATTATTAAAATAAATATTTATTCAAATAAGTTCTCCACTCTAATGAAATAGAAAAGTTGAACCAAACAAACAACCAGTCAAGACTTACTATTCTTGTCTTACTTGATTGAGGCATTACTCTAACGCATAAACTTTACGGCAAAGGACCCTTACTAATCTAACTTCTAACCGAAGCATTATCCCAAAAAAAAAAATTTTATTGCAAAAGTTACTATTTCTGTAAAACTCCACAAAATTTTATATATACTAGTGGTGAGACCCACCAATTTTTTTATTTAAAAATAACTCTCTTTCTCTTCTCTCTCCCTCCCCGATACATCTCTCTCCCTCTCTCTCTTCTCTCTTCTGCCGAAGAATATCGAAGTTGGAGCTCCCCAGGCGCCGCCATCCGACCACTGTCTGGCCATGGGAACCATCGGCGCAACTCTAACTCACCGCCGCCCTTGGAGTAGCCACCGGAGCCACCGAATGCTGGTGAGGGGCGAAGGGAGCCACAGACGTTTTCGGTCACCAGCGACTATTCTAACAACTATTTGACCTCAAATTAGGCTCATTAGATTTGTCTCGTCGTTAGGATCGTCAAGCTATATATTTCATAATCATATTTTGCACAATTTGAAAGTTACTATTTTTGTGTATTTTTGAGCTCGAGTTTGACTTTTAATCCGACAGTTAGATTTTATTTTTGTTATTATTTTTGGAATGTACTCATAAATTAGTGAATTTTGATATATATTGACTATATTTAGTAACTAACACGAAAATCAATATCTAATTATTTAGATTTTGTCTAGTTTTGTGTGGTGCTGGTCCAGTGTCAGTCCAGATCCGAATTGGTCGAGTTATATAAATATATATATATATATATATCTAACTTAGCTATTTTAGGCATTAGGAATTCAACAAAGAAGTCTGTTTGTTGATTTGAAGCGCCGTTGAGAAAATGATCTTTCCCAAGTGAGCGATCGAGGACATAAAATTGAAGTTCTCGACCCTCCGAGCGATCATCCAATTAACACCTTGAGGATCCAATAGCGTGATATTACTATTCTAGTGAGATAGGGATTCAGTTACCTCTATTTTACAATGTTTTGAATAAAACTTATTTTCTGTAACACATGATAATAAACATGATTTTAGAACTATTTTAGATATATATGGTGGAATTGAATTATATTATGTATATTGGATTGCTCTGGAACTCTTCTGAATGTAAGTTATTTTTGGATATGTTAAAATAAGGTTGTTATATTACCTATTTTTCTATACAATTTAATTTATCATTTTATTAAAAACTAGAGCATTATTTGAACTTAAATTACTGTATGATTGCTTTTACACATCTGTTCAGAGTATACGTGTCATAGGATTACATATGAGTACCAAGTTAGCATCATATGGCTTTTACAGTGCGGCGCATCGGCCCCACCGATGGTGCAGAGTTCGTAAATCCGAACAAGATTTTTCTTCTGATTACCTCCCTATTTAGTAAGCATAGGTAATGCGGTTACCCCTCTAAGTTTGGTAGGCGATACACGGGTGTCCCCTCCGGTCATGGGCTAGGTGTCAGGTAGATTGTATGACACACGTAATACCAACACCCTAGTTTTCATTGATGAGAAGTGGTGAACTCATGAGTATGAATGAATTTGTGTCATGTATTTATGGACTGATTAGTTTTTGGATATCATGTTTTACTATATATATATATATATATTTATATGTAGATACCTACACAGACAATCAATTTTGGAAATTAATATATATGTATGTATGCATACAGTTTTGTAATGGTATTTTTCGATTAAACTAACCATGCATGGACTTTCCATCACTAAAAAGGGTTTTTAAATGAGGTAACAATTTCTCTACTGAGCTTATGAGCTCACCCTCTACTTTCATCTCTTTTAGGTGATTGTCCATCCGAGTCAATTATATCGATGGCTAGGCAAATCGCTTGGCCTACGTTTGCAATTTTACTCTCATTCCTCTTCAGTTGGTCCCTATCCCTTATCCTATTCTTTTTCATATTTAACTATTTAGCTAAGTTCATTGATTTTATTAAGTGAATTTGTGAGGGGACATTTTTACTACTATTTGAGGATTTGGTTTATAAACGGGACACTATAGTTCCCAAGGTGCATATTTTTAAAGCTTTAAGTACATTGAATTTTGACAAACTTTATAAGTTAAATTTTAGACATTCAGATTCAAAATTTGGAAAAAATCTATTAAATCAACATCTCAGTTTTATTAAGTTAGGTTTCTGTACAACTTAACAATAATTTCTTGAATTTTTATTTGATGTATCTATTTTTATAAATTAAACTAAAGATGGATCATTTTTTATATAATGATTTGAGGACTAAAATGAAAAACCTAAATACTTGTTTTCCTTTGACTTTTTACAAATTTTTTATTTATCTTTATGTACATTTAAAATTACTAAAAATTACAACCATAGATTATGGTTCGTGACAATTTTCATTATTAACTACAATATTCCTAGTTTTCATGCACTAATTCTCAATTTTTTCCAATGCACTAGTTCTCTATTATTATTCTTTCTGACATATTTTAATTTTTCTTCTTCAAATGGCAGATAGTCTAAAGAGTTGACCATATAGAGAACAATAAAATCTTTGGGCTTATGTCAGTTAAATTTTAGTTTTGTTTTAAAAAGTGAAATGAAAGGGAGGTACTCTAAAGGATTAATTTGCAAGAATTTCTATTATTCATTTCACTTTGTAAAAATAAAAATATAATCAAGCAAGCAAGTCCAGAATTCTAGATGATCGAACAGAATTCACAAGTATTTACAAAGAGTAATCAAAAGTTAAAAATTCAGAGAGAGAGAGGGGTAAAAGAACCTGCGGCGGCTGCTTCAACGACGTCGTCGTCAGTGTCCCTGATTTGAAGAACAAGCCTGGTGTTGTAGAAAGCATGGGAGGCATAGAAATCTAGAAGGGCCATGTTGATGCAGCTCAACTCCGTCTTCCCCACCCATCTATCCAAACTTATAATCACACCCACATTTACTGCTACTGTGGAGTTTTGTGCCGTGGCCAAGATTTTCGTAGAGAAAAGAATCATAACAAAACATGAGAGAGAGATATCATATGTAATATTGGAAGGGTCCTCCTTTTTTGCCATGTTTGAAATTTTTAGATGCTTTTTGGGGAAAAAACAATCAAATCAAAGGCGATTTATAAGGGGGAGAGAGAGAGAGAGAGAGAAGGAGGGGGGAGACGAAGGATTTATTTAATTACAGGATATGTTTTTCAAGGTGGGGCGACTTTTATAAGAATTTTTTTTTTTTTTTTTAAAGGAGAGGCGACTTATTTTGTTGTTTTATCTTATTTTTCGGAAAGTAATTTTTGCGGGTATGATTCGATGTATGCTCCATATGATCGAGACAACCAACAAGAATGGTTTAATAACCAAAGTCTGATTTCCAAGGAAACAGCCAACCAATTTGGAATAAGAACGTGGAAAAAAGAGACATAGCACGCTGGCTAATGTCACAGTCGTTAATTGGAATTTCTCATGCCTCTAGTCTAGTATAAGAGAATTAAGGAAAACAAAGGTTCTACTACCATCGCTGTATGTATAAGTTCTAGAAATATGCAAAGTGTATCTACATGTATTTTTCGATAGAATTGCTTGACCACTTCGAGGTTATATTTAATACATTGGAGGAATGCCATATTGAAACAGCTGTCTATTTTTTAGGCTTGCAGTTAATGATAAAGAATAATCTTCTTAGAAAATAAACACCTCAAATACATGCAGGGTAACAGAGTTATACGCAAAATAAAAAAAATAAAAAAAAAACTAAATTTTGCACTTTTATAATTTAAACCATATGTTTTAACTTTCATATAAACTATATGTACATATGAGTACTAATCTAATAGGTTTTTTTTTTTTTTTACTTATTTATAGAAATTATTTTTTAAAATTTTTCATGCATGTCTTTTTATGACAAAAAATGAAAAGAGAAAAATATTAAATAATAGATATTTATTTTAATTATATATTTTTTCTAGTTACTCAAACTATAATAGCCGTTAGATTAGATCCAACGGCTAAAAAAAAATTATTTATCAGTAAAAAAAATATCTATTAGATTGGGAACAAATATATATATATATATATATATATATATGATTGCTAATCTGGTAGGTATTTATTTTAACTTATCTATAGGTATTTTTTTTAACCATTACATTACTGATCTAACGGTTACTATAATTTAAATAGTTGAAAAAATAATAAAAAAATAAATATTCATTATTTAATTCTTTTCTCTCTCATTCTTTCACCATAAGAAAACATGTGTGATCAATTTTAATTCGCCAAAATAATACTTATAGATAGGTAAAAAAAATTACTTACTAGATTTGGTGCCTTATATATATATATATACACATTTTGAAATGTAAAATATTTGCACCTTCTGTTCATGTTTTGCCCAATTTATGTCAGTCAAGCGATTTTTTTTTGTAAATATTTTATTCGTTTAAAAAAAACAACATAACCTGAATTTAGATTTGTAATATTTTAGAAATAGATTTGTGAAAATATCGATAAGGGCTACAAATTTATTGAATTTCAAAATATAAATGTATTTTTTTTTTTTGTAAAAACTAAAACATAGGATTAATTACAGAAAGACCAAATTTCATATTTTTTTTTGGTTGTTGTTAATCCCAGTTAAAAATAAAAGAAGTTATGACAATTAAGATTTTCATTTCAATTCTACAGCTCCACTTCTTTTATTTGTTATGTGTTTTGAGGGTTGAGCAAATATTATCAAATGGAATTGAATTAAAAACAAGTCTCTTTCACAATATCTACTAAAATGTTTTTTTTATTGCAAAGCAAACAACAATAATAAATTGATTAAAATTCTTAGAAGAATTCTGCGTATTGGAATCCTAACGAAATCGACTTGCAATAAGAGAATTTATGTAAATCACCGTCATTGTATGCTTTAATAGAACTCTACATATCATCCGTTGACTCGCTATGGTCATTCACTTAACATCTATTGTTGATGTCTCTCGTTTCAAATCAAAAGATTATAAGAAGATAAATACCACTATATGTATCATCCAGATCTATACTGATCTGAACGAAAATTATCTATAACATGAGATCCACTAAAATTATTAAAAATCTAAATATCAGTGGAATAAAATAACAAAAACAAACAATAATTCTAAAACTACTACACATCTAAAACTATGTAGAATTGTACCTTTCAAAATGAAAGGATTATTTAAAAAATAAGAAAAACGACTAAAGAAATAAAACTCTCCACCAAGGAGAGAGATAAGAAGACCTCTCACTTCGGCGGGTTGGAAGAAGACAATGAGAATAATAAAAAAAAAAAAAAAAGAGAATACGAGGAGATTACTTCTAAAGAAAAGTGCGAGCCTTTTTTAAGATCAGTGAAATTAATGGTAATGGTCTTTCGAACGTAAATTTTACTACCTAATTTTTACATTAATTTTATTATCAAGATAAACCATAGAGAAATTCGTATATCTGTAAAAGCGCAAAAAAGAAATGTGTTATCTAGCGATTCTCTAAAAAACAATATCCAGTAATTGTTGATCAAAAGTAAATCAGAATAATTCTGTAGCATGTACTGTTTTTGTATTCAATACTTGTCTTTTTCCCTACGAGGGTTTTGCCCTTCATCCAGCACCAAATAGACAAATGACACTTGTAGAAAGGTGACTGCTGAGGTGATGATCCCCGTTAATAAGAAGACGAATAAACAAAAGTAATGACATGACCAAGTTGCACCAAGTTAGACGTTTATAAAGATCATGAATCTATTGAACTCTCAGACAACAAGAATTGAGAATGTACATATTTACATCAAATTTGTACGCTGGTTATACATCAGTGTATACATGCACAATTACAGAGGACTAAAAAACAAGTATCAACTTAATTTAAGGTGGAGGTTCCTATGTCACTGAAGTAAACGTAGTAGTATTTAAGACTTGGGAAATCAATGAAGTCTGTCAATATGAGGCTTATCTAATTACCAGTTGTCATGCTCTCTTGGGTCCGGGCTTGGGAAAGTAAGCTCTGACACCATAGTGTCTTGATCAGTTGGGTGAGTGCCATTTGGGTCCGGAGAAGGCGTTCCTTTCTCCCCAGACACAAAGCTTGAATCCGTACGGACTGAATAGCCCGAAGGGCTTGGTGGGTAGTGGGTGTTAGGCGGCGACATCTCCACGGCGCTTCTTTCTCCGGCTTCATCCTTTTTGAAAGTATGGCACCGTAGGTCCTTTTCGTCGAACGTTCTAAAAACGGCCACAATTCTCCTCCAGAGCGAGGGTTCTGAGTCGGAGTTTATTAAGACTTGCCTTTGGTCGTAGATGAATATAGCGGCGAATATGACGAGAGCCAAGAACGAAGTCACGCCGGCGATAAGGAAGAGTCCCCAAAAGCTTTCGAGCCCGAGACTGTTGGATGATGACAACTTGTTGTTGGGGTCCGGACAGATGGTTTCTTTCTTGAACCATACTTCTTCGATATCCTTCATTTTCTTTCCCTCAGTTACCTTTAGTATTGCCCGTGAAATGTCTGGAACGAGAGGAGAACCCTTCGGAAAAGCCTGTAATAGATACGTACATATTTGTCAAATATAAGCTTGTTAGAGACAAAATGAATAACATATACGAATATTAAAGAGAACATATATGAACATTAGAGGGAGGGGGAGAGAGAGAGAGAGAGAGAGAGAGGTCTTACAAATGCGAAGCCATCAGCTTTGAATGTAGGTTCAACCATGGTAAATTTGGAGCAGTACTTTGCGAGGAAGAGTTTCATGTACGGTGTTTCGTCAAAAGCAGCAGCAATTCCACCATTTTTACTCCCATTTACAAAGAGTTGGTATAGTTCTTCCGGAGTGCCATAGATCTTAAATTGGGAATCTTCAAAACCAAGTTGCCTTAAGATTCCTAAGACAAAAGAACCCGTTTGGAAGCCAACATTCTCCCTGTTCTTTAGGAGCTGGTTCACGTCAGTAACGGCTGGTTGAAGCTGCTGAACTGTTAAGAGTGAAGTCAAACTAGCGGTGTAGCTTTGTGTGAGTATGAGTACCACAAAGCACCATATGATTATCACAAACCTTGCCAAGTTACTCACAACTCTTTCTCCTGTAAAATATAAGCAAACAAAAAGAAATCAATACTAAGTCCTTGACTATTAAAACAGTTCTAAATTGATATAACTTTAGAAGAAAAAAGGAGGAGGTAGGTAACTAAGTTTAAGGAGCTTACTATGTGCAAAAACCATCGTTGAGAAGGAGTACCAAAAGCTTGTTCCTACTTGATAATGCGGGGGCCCGCGGAAGTCATCATTGATTCGATGTTCAAGAACCCAGACCACAAAACCAACAAAGACGAAAAAGCAACTGCTAGCTACCCAAAGATCCCAAGTCAGAGGCTTCAAGAACACCCAAGCATTTTTGCTTTTATCATCTTTGATCGGTACTATCATGGATACACCAGTCTCCGTATAAGGCAATGTAAAATCCACGTACAAGGACCTGTTTGCTCTGATGGTTAAGTCTCCAACTGCAGCATCGAAATTCTGTCAAACGAACACATATCGACCAGTAAAACCCCATTAAAACCGCATGTATAATAACTATAGTACTAAAAAGAGAGGTACTAAGCACATTACCCCAGCAAATACTTGGTAGGCAAAATCATTGTAAGTGCCAGCACTTTTGCCATCGGGAGTTGCAAAGGGAACGAACTCGAAGGGAAGAGCGTAAGGTAGTACATCCAAAACGGCTTTGAATACATCGACACTGTATCCTGTAACGGTGTCGTTTGAGAATGGAAAGCTCACATTAATAAACTCCCCAAAACCATCCTTTATCGGAACTCCAATTCTCAACCTCTTCCCATTCACCGGAACCTGCCACCCTTTAGGAACAAAGGTCGAATCACCAGGCCATATTATAGGTCCCAAACTGGTATTAGAAGTAAAATAATTGGTGCCATTACTATTGCCCGAACCCAACATTCTCACCAGTCCATTCTCAAGCGTCCAAAACCCAATCCTCCTTTCCCCACTTCCATTCACGTTAATGATCTCAAAAGTCGAAGTCTGCAGTTGCCCATTAACGAGCCTAAAATCACCCGAAAGCCCTTTAAACCTCAACCCCGATAACGCTTGAACGAGCTCCGGACCACTCTGAGACACCTCAAACGATTCCAAATCAGTAGAGCTGTCCCCAGAAAAGTTCCCACTTTTGAAGCTGAAGTTGACCGTTCTACCAATCTCCTCAACCGCCATGGCCAATCCCAAAGCGGCGTCGTGGGCCCAGAGCCCAAAAACCGACAAAGGAGGATTAACGATGCTGGGGTCCTCGCGCTGGAACTGGGTTCTCCACCGAACCGTGAAATCTTGAAGCTCCTTCGTTTTGGGGACATGGGTTTTCACCCCCAAAGCTCCTTGCATCGAATCGAGGACCGTGGCGTTCGCCGAGCCCAGAAAATCGGTAACCCCATTTGTCATTATCCAAACGTAGCCACTACCCATCATTCCAATCCTCTCCGCCATCGCAAAGACACGAGCTCCGGGATCCAGAAGCATGTGCAGGACGAAGACCCGGGTCTGCATGGTCATGAGCTTGTAGAGCTCGGCGGCGATTTGGTCGTCGGTGGCGGCCGGGGGGATGACACTGCGGTACGGGACTCGGCAATCGACGCTCTGCAGGGCGTCGGTCAAGTACGGAATGATCCCCTCGCCGTACTCGTTGTCGACGTAGATGGGCACCGCTTCGCGCCACCCGAAGGCCTTGACGATGGCGCCAATGGCGCCCACCTGCGATGAGTCGTTTGCGGCCACTCGGAAGAAGTAGGAGCTTCGGATCGAGGCGAGTGATGGGCTTTTGGCGGAGAATGTTATGATGGGGACTTGGGCTTTGTCACCGAGGTCGATTACGAAGTTGGTCTGCATTGATGTTTCTGGGCCTATGATTGCTTGGACCCGAGTGTTCTTTATTAGGTCCAGAGCTGTTATCATACAGAAAATATTGAATTATCATACGCTGAACTTTATAAAATGTACTTATTTTAGTCGATATAGGTATTGTTTTTTCAGTTGCCTTCTTAGAGTAAGATATTGTAAGGAGTCCCCAGAATGAGGAAAAAAAAAAGGTTAAGGAAATGACGTTTGTGTACATAATTATAAAATAAAATGACGTTCAAAAGCAAGGTCTCAAAATGAGCCATTCATGTGTCAGGGTAATCCATTGAAAGATCTTGGTCTTGCATGCAAAAATTGTGAAATTAATTAAGGATATATAATCAGTTTGTTAACATTTATCTATTTAGTTTTACACTGTTGGCTAATTAATAGCTCCCCTCCTTTGCATAAAAGTGGGGAGTGATTAAGTGAATCAATTGGTTGTGGTTAACAGATTTTTTTTACAAAATAATAAATAAATTTGAACCAACAATTTTTTTAATATTTATTATTATTTCAAATATATATATATATATATATTTACTTTAATTATTTTTATTTATAAATAGCTAGGGATTATGGTCTAGCTGTTCATACATCATTTTTACAGGACTATATTTATCGTAAGTTATATATTCAAATTTCATAGTGGCTACTTGCTCCTAGTGACTTGGGAGGATAATCTAAAAGTCAAACATGATCTTCTAACCGCGTAGTGAAGAATAAGAAAAGATTCTTCCACACCGTGTGGCTGCATGTGTATGGAAATGGAAGTTGCTGAGTTCAGTATATATCCTATTACATACGGCTAAATGGTAAGACTGACTAGAGAAACTAATCAAAAGAATGACTTTTATACTACTAGCACAACACAACTTTCGGTTTATACTACTAGCACAACACAACTTTCGGACCACTTGCACATTTATATGATTTAGCTCGATAACTTGAGAATTGAGAAACAATCAAAATCAGCATATTTAAAAGAAGAAAATAGAACAATAAAATATAATCCAACCGGGACTTTATATATTTATAAATTAAGAGAGTACGTGGTATATAATACTTGATGTGGGGGTATAGATATAATTTTTATTTATACTTCTATATAATCTATTAATTACTTTTACAATACGTACGCAGTAGTACTTTCAGATTGTTCTTCACTAATTAACATTAACTTGAGTTTATTAATTTATATTAATATCATTGTTAACGATAATAAACATATGTTTTCAGCAGGTTACGTCCATTAACGTCTTTAACGCGCGTCTTTCGATTGTTAGTTTGCGTGTCTGTGTCATGAATACTGAGGGAAAAATAAATCAACCCAATCTGTAATTATACTACAAAAGAACATACATATACATTTACATTTACATAGTCCTAAATACATACAAAAAAAATACTATTTGGGTTAAAAGAAGCCTGTATATATTATTTTGTTTTTATTGTTATTTCTTCTTAAAAAAAACATATATTCATCTTTTTCCGGCAATATATTTTGTCTCAGTTCATTTCAATTGTAAGAACAACGGTTTAATAAGACTGCAATTCCTGAATGAAAAGGTTGTACATATTCGACTGTAATTATGAAGACCGATATATATATATATATATACATATATATATACACACATGTATATCTAGTTTGTCAAATGGCCGGAAGAGAAGAAAATTATCCATATGTACACATATAGTTATATGATGATGATGATGATCCTGATGAAGACAGAGATATATAGTACTACAAGAAGAAGTGAAAAAAAAAAAAAAAAAAAAGGAGAGAGACCTCAATGTTCAAACTAGCTATTAAATTGTATCATCGAAAAGATAGATCAGGTATATGCGGGAGACCAAATACAAAGAAGAAAACTGGCAATTTTACTGCACGTACGCGTAGTGGAGGTGTGTGTGTGTATTATAAGGACAGGGCGTGCATGTAAATATTAAAATGAAAATGAAACACGATATAAACGAGGGGAATTAATTTAGGGGGAAGAGAATAATTAGTAATATAATTTACCTGCAGCAGCAGCTCCAACGACGTCTGATTTGGAGTCCCTTGTGTGGAGGAGGAGCCTGGTCCTGTAACCGGGATTGGAGGCATACAAGTCGGAGAGCGCCATATTGATGCAGCTCAACCCTAGCTTGCCGAAATCCGTCCCCATGTCCAGAACCACCCCTACATTTACTCCTATTTTCCCACTACTACTAGTACCTGTTGTGTTCTGAGCCGAGCCCAACAAGCTCGGCCAAAGCAGCAAGACATAATATGACACAGTAAAAACGACAATCGCCGCCGGGACGTCGTTCGTCCTCATCATCATGTTTTAGAGTTTGGAGGAGTACTGGG
This sequence comes from Parasponia andersonii, assembly GCA_002914805.1. NCBI lineage: Eukaryota > Viridiplantae > Streptophyta > Magnoliopsida > Rosales > Cannabaceae > Trema > Trema andersonii. Next base: position 651,188 of record JXTB01000035.1, read on the forward strand.
AAAAGTAGGTTTTTGGAATCTGAAACAGCTGACCGCCCTAGCTAAACAGGCCGCTCTAGCTAAACAGCTAGCTGGCTTATTTATACTCACCAGTTTTGACCAAGCTGTAATATTGTATAATACTAATATATACGTCATCGTTTTCTACGAGTATCACGTGGGTCCTACATGTGAATATAATAATCCTTTAAATTCAAATCTTCGAATAACGGCCGCTGATTAATTAAGTAATTAGCAGTTAATCCTGGTTAATTATAGTTATCATTCAGATAATTTATTTGAAATCTAATTTATTAATTAAATTATTTAGTAATAAAAAAATATATTATTATAGTATTTAGATAATTTATTTGAAATCTAATTTATTAATTAAATTATTTAATAATAAAAAAATATATTATTATAATATTAGACACGATCGGTGCCTATAGGATTATTTACAAATTTTTTTTCCTTCTTTTTTTTAATATTTCAAATTTTTACATGCTTTTAGATATACACTTTATATATAAAATAATATGGGTTACAATTATAGCATAAATATATGGTATATATTTATATACGGTTATCAATCCCATAAGTATAAGTGAAAAAAAATATCATAATAAATCTGAAAAAAAAATAAAAATCGAATTTCTATCCAAATATGCTAGAAAAAATGAAATTTATGTATTTTTTTTTTCCCATATGCGAAGTTCCTTAACAAAGTGTTTTTTTCTAAACAAAAAAAAAGAAAGAGAAATGATGTAATTTAATTAACATCAATAATCAATTAATTAAGCGCATCTTGAATTAAATATTTGTTTTTCATGTCTGGTGGAGGGAGAGATTAAAAATGAGCCTCTCCATCTGTGTATTCGAAGATATCTATATATATATCATTTCGTATTTTATTTTATCACATTGGATCGTTTACCTTGACCAAATCAAAGTAAAACTCCTGTATGATCGTTTTAAGTGAACAACGACAGAGTGGGCTCCATATATATGTGGCTGCCAATCCGTATATACATATATGCTCAACAACTCCAAGCATATGGTGCACCGAGAATATCGCGCGCATTAAAGTCTAGTCTATCTTTCTTTTCAAGTATTCAATCGCTAGTACTCAAAAACTTATTTAGAATTATTTAATCTAAATTATTAATGAGTATGACTATAAATTCGTTATTTTAATAGGTTCATCTAAATTCTCCTCTTATGGCTACGTTTCATTGGATTAGTTATATATTCGGTTTGCTAACTCAGCCAAAAGCCAAGAAGGTCAAGTCTCCTAATTAATAGCTTTTCTGCGTGCTTAATTAATTTTTCGTACGTCATTAGGAGGGAGAGATGTGAAAATGATAGTTTTATAGTTATGAGTATCTAAATCTCACTTTAAAATCTATAAAACAACTTCTTTTAAGTTGAGTTAAGACTTGGGCAATTTCAACTAACTCCTTTCTGGAAATAATATATATTTAACTAATACTTAATTTAACGAACATTTAAACACCCCCACCACATATATATGCATAGTCATATTATGATCAAGACAGGGGCTTGCCTTTATTTTAGCTAGAGACAAGGACTCACTCAAATCATAAACATAACTACCTATTATTCTTTCTTAAGTATCAAACTGTCTTGGCTAGTGTAGCAATATAGCTCATATCCACTTCGAGTAAATTAGTATTGTCTTAGCAAGTATCAAATTTTCACAATCTTTAATGCGAGTTTCTATAGTCTACGAACCTACTCCCTGTCCATTTTCTTAATTCTTTCTTCTTTTTGTTTATATTTCATTTTTATTTTTATTTTTCTCGGATGGATGTCGACTACTCTTGTTGCGTCACAGTGTGAATAAATATATGTATGATACGCTTGTGTTTATATATGTGCAATGAATTTTGCTCTAAAATAGATATATATGGTAGAATAGTTCAAAAAACAAACAACAGATCCCATTTCATAAGCATAAAATCAAACATCCATTAATCTACTCATTAGTCATTCCTATTGAAACTTCCTAGCTAGCAGTAGCACTCGCCGTTGATGCGGTCAGGTACGTGGCCATTGACCAATTACTGAACTATGTGGTTCCTTATGGCCTTTTACTTATCATTATTGATTTAAAAATTTCATTAATAATTGATAGCTAGTTTTCCAGCAACTGATCTCTCGCACTACACTATACATATTTCTAAGTTTTGCAAATGCCTGGATATTTGGTATATGTGTACGTATGTGAACAGTCACGACCCAAATTCCGGATAATGACAGAAGAAGAATTTCACAAATTAGAATTTTTTTTTTCATAAATGTATTATGAATTCCAACCAATGGACTTATCTCACAGTTCATAGTCACCAATAAACACAGACTGAAAAATTATAAGAAAAATTAAATTCTTAGATAGTTCACTGAGCATCATCATTCACACCTCAACATCAAACTAGAATGGCATATATAGTTACAAACATTTTCAAAGTAACACACTTAATATGAATGTTAGCAATGTCAATATATTTAACAAGATTGAAACACGAGTTTTCTATTCACACTCCTAGCATTACCAAATCTCAAACTACGAATAAAAGATAACTTCTTATTCCGTTTGTTGACCGTCAATGTCACACTAGACACCACCTGTGGAGAAAGTAGGGAGGGTGAACATAAATTGCCCAGTAGGTTACCCAATTTCTCTTTTGGGAAAATCTTTTATAAATCTCAAAACATCTACATGGTTAATAGTATTAGAAAGTATTTCTATATATATTAAGGATTTAAACTATTTACAGAAAACCATGCTAAAACCAAAATCAGATATTCAGGTCAAAACATATAAATGTCTCAACTAAAATAAGTATAATGCACATCACATAAATCAACACATCACATGAGCTCTCATCCTCTTATCACTACTAGAGCAACTTATACTACATGTATTGAGTGCTCTCTGCCTGACATCTATCTCTGAAACCGGAGGTACACCCATGTGTCAAATCTTACCGAACTGGAGGGGCACCGAATGCTTACACCTACCGAATGGAGATAGTTAGAAAACAAACCCCGCGAGGGTTTAAGGGCTCTCACCGAAGGCGGGTGTACTAGTCCGCCTACTACAGTACCGTGATGCCTAAGAAGACTCTCATACATGATCGTATGAAATTTGCAATATATATAGAGTCTCAAATAACCATTTAGTTGTTTAATATTCTAGACATGCTTTGATTTTTTATTAAAATCCATTTTGTACTTTAAAATCCAAAAGTACAGTTTCTATGGTTTTACCAAATTTCAAGTATAAAAACTTGAATAAAATCATATTTAAAAATATCTAGAGCAGTCTACAATGTTTCAAAAATTCATAGTTCATTAAAATGACTATTCAAATAATTCAATTTAATAAAATCACGAAATTTCATTTTTCAGAATAAATTCCAATTTTAATGAAAATAATAGAAAACAAGGAAATTGAATCTCCTACCTTGAAATAATAATTATGCTGAGCTAACGATGCTAGAAATATCCTCAATTGATCACCGGGTTGTTCAGACAGTTGTTCTCGAATTTTGTCACGTTCACTTGAAAAGTTGACTTTTCAAACGGAGTCTCGGATTGAGAAACAGATATCACTACTGAATTCAGAATATCCAAAAATATTGGTTTAGATATAAATTTCGTCGAAAACGGGTCCCGTTACGAGACCGGCTTTTACGAACTATTTTCTCAATGTTCGTGCCACTTCGGAAAATAGTGGTATTTTATATCAAACTTCATGTCCCAACCTCACTGAGTCCAAATTCGAAGTCAGAACTCAGTTTCAAGGTCCCGAACACTAAATGGGCTCAAAAATCCAAAATTTATAAAAATACCACATTTTGAAAATAATTAGAAAAATACCACATTTTCATCCTGATAATTAACGATCTTCTGGTTATCGTTTTAACACTTAAAAATCATAGAATTTCATGTTTCAAACTCCTCTATCACGTGCTAAAATTTTCTAGAGAAAAATAACTCAATTCTGAAATAATTACGAAAATATTATCACAAAAATTAATTATTAAAATATTACCACAGCAGTCAACTTCTCACCGGAGCCGAGTTGGAGGCCGAGAGTGGTCGGAAATGAAAGGTGGAGTCGAGACGAATCCAACGGTTGTGGTTGTGCGATGATCGGACGTCGGACGGCGGAACGGCAGGCGAAAAACCGATCGGCAAGCGGTGGTTTCGGGCTGCGATTTCTCCTGTGAGAGGCGACGGTTTACGGCGGCAATATCCGGCTTTGGTTCATCAGTATCTTCTGGTCACGGCGGGCAGGCGCGTCTAACACGGCGGCGGCTGGTGGTGGTTGCACGTGAACAGTGACGAAGATATGAATCGAGGGGCTTCCGTGAAGAAAAAGAGAAAATTGGGGGGTTTTTATGCAATTTTTATAACTGTAGCAGTGGACACATGACTCAATCTGATTCGACCAAAAAAGAGTTTCTAAAATTCCACTTTGGCCACAATTTTAAAAAGATTCTTTCACTTTAGTCCCTCATTAATTAAACTTTTGTCCCCGATTTGAAATTTTTTTTTCACTTTTGCCCCAAATGCACCTAAACTTTATCTTGTCTAGATTCAACACCAAATTTATTGCTGATTTTTATTTGATTAATCTAAAAATACAAAATTACCAAATTATCTTTGAAGTAAAATTACTTAATTACCTTTACAAAATTTAGGATTTTACACTAATAAAGTAATTAACAATGAGGTTTTATCAAAGGTAGAATTTTATGTCGTAAGTCACTACTTAAACTCGCACGCATTAATACACCAATTAGTACTTGACTTCTAAGTTTTATCCAAATGTCAGATATTTGAATTTTAAGATCAACTATGTACGTTGAACTATATATACATGTATAATCAGTTCCGATATTAATTGTCAGTTCCACCGAAACATTCGAGGGGTTGGAAAAGCAAACGAAATTATAATTATATTAAGTAGTTGAAGCCAATATGATATAGTATTTATGTATAATCGCTTCGTGGAATATATACACATACATATTGTAAAATTCCGGATTGGCAAATTTATCAATTTTTGGATTTAATAATGGAGGGATTTAATTGCAAAATTTCATTGGGAACATGGATTAAGCTACAATTTTAGAGGACTAGATTGAAAGAGTTTTGAAAAGTGGGGGACCATTGTGCAAAAAAAAATTGCATAGTCCCATAAAACAAGTCACGTGGACCTCCTCTTTTCTCTCTCATTTTTCTCTCTTCCTCTCTCTCTCTCTCTCTCTCTCTCTCTCTCTCGTGTTTCGGACGAAGCAGCACTTGGGAGCCTCGCCGAGCCCTGTCCAGTCGCGAGGATTGCCAATGAGGCCTTCCTGCACTGCCCTAGGGCTGTCGCCGACTTGCAGAAGCTGCCAAAGGAGCCTCAACGTCACCAAAAAAGACAAGCTGCCGCAAGGAACTTTGAATTTTCAACGATATTTCGGACAGTTTCAAGGGGTGTTCTTGTGCTCATTAGATTTGTATTGTCGAGAGGAATCTCTAGGTATCTATTTCATGATCCTATTTTGTCCGGTTTGAAAGTTGCTATTTTTGAGTTATTTGAGCTTGAGTTTGATTTTTTGATTGAATCGTTGGATTATATTTTTGATGTTATTTTTAGAATGTACTCAAAAAATGGAAAAGATAGATATATGTATATACTATACTTGATGACCGGCATAAAAAACGAAATCGTACGGCTAAGATTTATCCCGTTTTGTGTGCCATTATTTCAGTTTCGACCCGAACCCGAATTAGACAAATTATATATTTAATCTAGTTATTTTAGGTATTAGGAATTTAGTGAAGAAATCCGTTTATAGATTTAAAGTTCCGTTGAGAAGTTAGTTTTTCACAAGAAAACGATCGAGGGCTTGTAATTGGTTTCCGACCCTCTGAACAATCATCTAACGATATTTTGAGGACCCAATATCGTGGTATCACTATTCTAGTGTGGTAAGGATTTAGTTACTTTTGTTTTAAATCGTTTTATTAATACTTACTTTATGTAACATATAATGGCTAACATGATTTTTGATCTATTTGAATACCTATGATGGAATTTGATTGTATGATATATATTGTATTACTTTGGGATTTTTCTGAGTGTAGATTTTTGGGTATATCAAAAATAAGACTATTATACTGCCCATGTTTCTAGAAAATCTAATATGCTTATTTTATTGAAAAACTATAACACGATTATTTTCACACTTCACTTCTATATTTCACCTGTCATAAGATCATATATGAGCACCGTATTAGCGTCATGAGTTTATAGTGTGGTGTTCTATGTTTCACTGTCGGTGTAGAGTTTGTAAACCTGAGCAAGGTTTATTTCTTTTGATTACCTCCCCATTTGGTAAGCGAAGGCAATTTGGTTACCCCTCTAGATTTGGTAGGTGACACATGGGTGTTTCCTTCGAATGTGGGCTTAGGTGTCAGCAGGCTGTTAGGTATATTTAGTGCCATCATCCTGGGTTTCTACAAATAAGAGGATATGAACTTATGTGTATGAGTTCATTTGTGTCATGTGCATATGAGATGAATGGTTTTGATTATACTGCTTTATATGTATATATATATATATATATATATATATATATAAATTGCCATTTTGGATTATATTTGTGTGTGCATATATAAATATATATATATATATATATATATATGTTTTAGATTTAAACTAACTATGTAGGAACTTTTTATTACTAAAATATTTTTCATCAAGGTAACTACTTTTCTACTGGATATTTTATGCTGACTCTTTACCTTCTTTCCTCAAATGGTATTCAGTACGATCTTGATGATTAAGAGGATTAAGAGGTTATTTCTGATTGTAGTTCATTATCGTGGTAATACTATAAGCTTGTTGTTATGGTGTTTGGATTATTTGGATTTTGTATTAGCATGGAATCAAGATTAGTACTTTCTATTAAATCTGTGAACTTATGCATGTCATTATGGTTTTCGATATTTGTTGTGGATGATGGTGATGTTTAGACTTAAACTCGATTTATATTTTTTAATTATTATTTGATCTATGTTTAATGGTATATACGAACTGTGGGAGAGGTTTACGAGATGAAATTCTAAATATTTTATTTAAATGGATTGTTTTATAAAACTAAAACTTTTAAGATTTTTTTAAAATAATTCAATGAATTTTCCCTCTTGGTAAAATTTCTCTCTGCCACTAGCTCGGATTTAGGGTCGTAAGACATAATTTGTATGCATAGAGTATCCTATTGTCTTGTCTTTTCACTAATAGTAATAGTTCCAAAATTTGAAGATTGGACGAGATACATTCCAAAGGAACGTGATAAGACAATAAGATAAAACAATATTTTAGAGGTAAATACTCTAATATTCGACTTAATACAAGATGTTATGTGGGTATATTTTCATAACTAATATTTGCGCAAGAAAGAAAAATTAAAAAAATAATAGCAAAATGATCTACACGCACATAAATTGGGTAGTAATTTTCCTCCCAACAAAAATAGTTTTCAATCTCACCATGCATTAGGATCGTCTCAACATGATTTGAGGTCCTAAGCGAAATTTTAAAATTGGGGCCTTTTTATAAAAAAAAAGAAAAAGAAAGTAATTAACAGTAATCCCCTTCGAACTATTGCTTGAGTATTATTTTGCCTTATAAATTTCAAACTTACATATTAACAGTCCCCGTATTTTTAATATATTTCAAAAATTTTCCCAAACTAAATTTCCGTCAATTATCAAACAGAACTTAGTCACGTATTGTCCATGTGATTAGTGATTATATAAAATAATATATCAAACCATATATGACCTAACGAAGAATACGATTTCAAAAAATAACATATTAAACGTTAATCGGCCTAATGAAGTATATTATTTCAGAAAATAACACATCAAACTATATACAACCTAATGAAATATACGATTCTAGAAAATAACACATTAAACCGTATATGAACTATAGAGTGTTTTGAAAATTTTATAATTATTTTGAGAATTATTTTAATTATTTTATAATTATAGTTAGACCAAAATAACAAGACCCTTATTAAAAAAATAATATTGACATAATTATTTAAAATAAAAATAATATAAAGAAGAAAATATTCAACACTTACTGCATATGCACAAACTATATTTTTCGTTCAAAGCTAAAATAGCAAATAATGGCTAGAGATTTGTATTATCCTTTAAAAAAACAAATAAATGAATATATAAGAAATACATAAATTGGAAACTATGATTGAGAACTTTTTTTTATTTAAAAAGTAATAGGCCTTTTTTATTTGAAAGGTACGGGGTCTTTTTTTATTATTATTATTATTTGAAAGATGACATGCCTTTTTTTAATAATGTGCCAAAACAAAGTACAAAAAATGATATTTGGTAAAAAAAAATTAAATATAAAAAGATAATAACAGTTAAAATATTTTATTTTTTTAGAGCTTTTCTTAAAATAGGTCCTAAGCAATTGTTTTTTTGGCTTAAGAGTTAGGTCGACATTAAAGTTTAGGCCGGCATTACCATGCATGAAGTGAGTCGTAATGATCTCATGTTGCTAGAAAAAGTTTTGCAATTTAGGGAAGTTTTTGCTCGAGAAAATTCGTAAGTGCTGATCTAATTATATATATATATATATATATATATATATATGGGTGAGTTCTCAATGAGTATTTTTGTTTTTACTATATGGATGGGTAAATTTGACTAATTTGGAAATAAACCTTCAATAACGAGTCATCTTATTAAATATATTAATTTTTAATTATTGTTTATTTAATTCTATTTTAAATATTTAATTTATAGTTTAATTTTTTTTAATTACTTTCAATTTAAACTATATATAATTGTATCTTCAATGTTTCATAAAATTTTTTTTTTACTGTACAAAAGGTAAAATCCAAGATAACATAATTTTCATATTATGAATAAGTTGTTTTCTAAAACAACAAAAGATAGATAAAGCAACTATATTGAAAGAAAAATTGTTTAAAAAAAATTATATGTGAAACAACTTAAAATTTGTACATTTTTGTTGTTTTTTTTTTTCTAACAAATAAGATAGTTGAGAGTGATTTGAGATTATTAGGATTTTTCACTAGTTTTATTTTCTTATAAAAAAAAAATTGACTAACTCATCAGGTTTCTATCTTTTTTGTTCTAAATAATTTTCTATATTTATATATGTATTAATTATAATAATTTTTTTAGTAAATCTTAAAATATTATTTTAGCCAATTAAAATCTAATGACCTAAATTAAATACCCTTTTATCCATTAAAAGATGAACTGGAATTTACTAATGAGCAAACAATCAATAAACATAAATAACTATTAGCACCTACCTTAGCATTCTTCAAAGTTCGATATATATAATTAGTACCGCCACTACTACAAATACCAAGGTATCAAGTTTAATCTCAATTTTTTTTTTAATTTACCTATTATTTACCATTCTTTAGTGCAATCTTGCATCCTTTATTTGATTCATTTAGTTAGAAAGTGTCGTTATTAATGTCATTCGGTCATTTACTTGGACCATATACAAAATTAATATCAAGTTAAGTACTAAAAAAGAAAAACTGGGATTAGATTCCGTATTGTTGAATTATACAGATCATTTAAAAATAAATGTAAAATCTGGTTTATTTAAAGGGTAAAAGAGTAATTTTAAGGGGGAAAAAAAGGGTATTTTGGTAAATTTTGCATTTAAGGATGATTTAATTAAAATATCTGAATTATTTAAAATAAAATATTTAAAATTGAATCTGAACAAATTTAAGTCTGAGTGAGTTTGGACTAAAATATAAAAAAAGTTTAAAAATATGGGGCTAATTTAAAATTATTGAAAGGCATAAATGAAAACAATTTGAAAAATCTGGGTCAAAGTATGATTTTCTAAACCGTAACTATCCTATTGAAAAGCTGTCACGTGGCTACTAACTCTCAAAATTTTCTTTAAATCCCTCAACTATTCCTCTCTTCTCACCCAAGATCCCCGAAACCTCTCTTCCTGCACCACTCAGTTTCTATTTAAAATTCTCGCAATGGCGTCGAGTCAGGCCATGAGATCTAGCTAAGTGTGCTTCCTGCTGATGAACGAAGCTACGCCACTGTGCTCCTCTACCTGTCGCGCGGCCAGGCGTGAAAACGAGAGGCTTGAAGTTGCACCCAAAATCGCGGCACAATCCGGTGATTTAACCTTCGTGCACAACCTTCAGCAGCTCCCACTAGCCCAGATTTCCATCCAACATCGGACCCGACAAGTTTCAGCCATTGATTGCCAAAAAGTTTGACTCCGGTGAGTATTTTACCATTTCGTGGCATTGTTGTAACAAAAATATGACATTTTTATAATTAATTTTGTAAACTTCAATTATTGAATATGAAACTTTGAGGGATTGTTACACAATTTAAAACAAGATGATATCTGGTTGTGTTGGGCAGAATTAACATTTAGATTGTGAGAAAATTTGGAATTACAGGTCGGTATTTTTCACGAATACTTTCAAAATTAATGTTTTCGGAATAGTTTCAAAACTCATTATTTCGATTATGAAACTTTGATAAAGGAAAAATAAGAGACTAAAACTGAAATGAATACGATAATTTTGTGTTGAAACGGAATGTGAAAACGAGATAATTCTTGAATAAAAAATGTTGTAATTTTCTAAATATTTCCAAAAAATGATATTTTTGTAAATATTGTTGTTAGATAATTATTTTACCCGAGGTTATTATATGTGGTGATAGAGAGATAAAATCATAAGTAATTATGATTGGTAGAAGTAAAAAGGGTATATGGAAGTGTGGTAATTTTCAAATAGAAAAAGAGGATATTTTTCTAAATATTTTTGGTATTTTTCTAACTTTCAGGTTTTGAAGCCCATTTAATACTTGGGACCTTGAAACTTAATTCTGATTTCGAATTTAGATTCAATAAGATCGAGAGATAAATTTTGATATAAAATATCACTATATATCGAAGTAATACGAAAATCGAAATTTCGTAGCTAATGAATAGTACTATTTTGCATGCTATGAGTCGGTCTCACACCGAAACTTATTTTTGATAATATATGTGTCTAACTTAGAATTTTTGAGTACTATAAATTCAGCGGTGACCTCCATCTATCGATCTGAGGTTCTGATGAAAAAGTCACTTTTTCAAAATGATTTACCTAAATTCAGAAACAACCATTCAAACACCCAAGTGACCAATGGGAGTTTCTTCGTGTATCGTTAACTTAATATTACTATGATATCGAGGTAGAGGCTCAAGTACTTAGTTTTATACTTATTTTGATTTATTATTACGTTATAATTGATTTACGAAAAATCGTGATTTATATGATGATTTAACAAGTTATGGAAACATAGTAGATTATAATGGGATTGGATAATGTACTTTTATACATATTTTTAATTTATAATTATGGGGTAATATAGCGTTGTACTACTTATATTACAGTAAATCTTAGAATAATGCCAATGGGATTTTAAAGTATAATTTGATTTGTTTCTTGATGCATGGTTATTAAGAATTCTTAAATACTGTACATACCATAGAATCACACATGAGAAATATCTTAGGCATTACAATGTTTAGTGGATAGCCATTATCCCCGCCCTTAGTTAGAGTCTGTAATCCCACGCAAGGTCTTCTGATTATCCCAACTCGGTAGGTATAGGCATTCAGTTGCCCCTTTGTTACGGTAGGCATAGATTGATGGGTATTCCTCTTGTTTTTTTGGGATAGGTATCAGATAGACAGTACTTAGTACATGTAATACGAGTTACTCTAGTTCATGATAAGAGGATGTGAGCTCATGGGATTAGATGACTTATGATATGTACAACAATATGATTTTAGTATTGATTTTGAATATGTGAATATTCTGGATGTTAATTATTTTATAAACTTGGTTTATAAATGGATTTTGGAAAATATACTAACCATGAACATTTGATAAAATTGCATTCATTCAAAAAGGTAATTGAATTTCTACTGAGCATGAGAAAGCTCATCCCTTTTACATATCCTACTTTTAGGTACTTAACTATTTGAGGTAGTCGTTCTGATAATTAGACAAATTATGTAGCTTGTATTTGTATTCATACTCTTATTTCCCTGGCAGGTGCCTGTAATCTGTTTCTTCGATCAATTATTTAGTCAAGACTAGTAAAATTTACTAAGTAGATGTGTGAGAATAATTTTGTTATTAATTTGAAAACTCAAAATTACAAATGATTTAATGTAAATTGATTTAGACTTGGATTAAAGTTTTCAATTGAACCCAGTTTATCAAAATCTATGAATTATTTGTGAGTTTCTAAATAAATTAATCACACGCTTTCTTAAATTTTAATAAGTACTTTTTTTAAGTAGTTAAAACTATTAAAAGTTTTAATAGTTGTGAAATTTATAACGATTTAAGGACTAATATGAAATTATTTAATACTTTATTTCTCCTAAATTTAGTAAAACTAATATTTAATTATTCTTTTGCCTAAAATTTCCTAAAATCACGGTTTTGTATTTTCGGTCGTGACAGAAATGGTATCAGAGCTACAAGCTTCAGATCTGTCTAGTATCTTGGCTTTGATATTTTATTGTTTAAAAAATAATTTTTCAAAAGTATTTGATAAATACCTCGTACATTATTTAGGAATTGACGAAATATGTTTTTTTTACTCTAATTCGTCATGTATCATTTATTCATCTCCCTATAAATTTTACTCTTAAATATGTTAGGATTGACACAAGAGTAGTGAATTCTACTATTATCCAACCTCTCTTATTCGAATAGACATTCATTCTTATATTCCTATGTTTATTATGGTAATAAGCTATGTGAAGCTCGTAGGTTCTGAGATAGCAATTTCGTATCTTATATCTTGATTGTTATGGGTTGACTTCATTTGTATATATAAGATTACGATATTAATCTCTTGATTTTGGTATACTTTTAATTACTTGGTTTGACTAAATGATGGTTGTGCTTATGTTAAAATGTTTAAATTGATTATACTTTTTACATGACATATTGTTTATAGATTGAAAAATTAGTATAATATATTGAGTTTACTTAAATATGGTATTGTACTAAGTTTACTAAGACTGATTTGACCTTAGTTGTGCATCAGTTAATTAATTAATTAATTTTATATGAAATTCTTGGGTTATTTAATTTTTTCTAAATTATTGTAATTTTGTTTCCTTGTAAGTTGTTTACTTGAGATCATATATTTTGCTTACTTGATAAGTTTACTTATATTTCCAGGGTGAAACTAACCAAAAAAAAAAAAAAATTTGTACGTCTAGATATGGTTCTCATTCGGTCTTACTGTGGTACCTAAGATTATTACATGCATATTAAGCCAATAATAAATATGTTCTAATTGCATTATTAGGTATCTAGAAGTCATTGATATTAGTTTCAGAGTAACATACTCATTCATTATGTTATATGCATTTACATACATATTATTACACTAATGATTGTCGAAGTATCTTAATGCAGTGTAAAGGTTCAATACCCTTAAAGAGAGAGTTCGGTGTGCTAAAAGAACAAAGAATATAATTATAAAAGCAATACGATGTGCACATACATTAAGATCGTACTTATTAATAATTTGGTCAAATAGTAGTTTTTCAATAAAATGTAATTTTCACGCATTTCGGAGCCGAATTCACTTTGTGTTTAACACGTCAAATAGGCTTAATTCAATGTCTAGGACTCATTTATAGCCTTTTATTTTTCGGCTTCAGCTAAGCACGAGGTAGCATTCAGGACACTAATTCATATTTAGTTGTACTAAGCTAGTTTAGATTAGGCTTAATCGCGTAATGTCGTTTTTATGCATTCTAATAATTGAGTGCTAATACTATGTTTACATTGTTAATTGGAGTCTAATTGACTTTCTTTTTATGTTTAATGATTGGTTAAGGGGCTAGGTTCCACCAAATTACAATAAGATTGGCCATATATGATCATAAATCAAAGTATGATTAGTTTTCACTTTCTAGCATAGGATTCACCAACTTTGGCTACACTTAGGTGTATAGGAGTGACCAGTAATATGGTGACTATACTAAGGATGTTCTAGAGCTGGACACATGGAAAGTAATGTGCAAAATACCCAAAATACCCTTTAGAATTTAAGTTATAACTTTTCTTAGCCATTAAGTGTTGATTTTGGGTCAAATCTGGTCATTTGATTTCCCTTTCTCTCCAGCCATGACCTAAAACTCTCCAATACTTTTTCTGACTTCTCTCAACTTCTCTCAAATATTTCCAAGACTTTCTAAGTGGTAGAACTCAAATTAGAGCCTTAGAAAGCAAGATAGGCTAAAACTAGTCAAGGTAATTCTACTAAGTTCTTCTTTCTAGGTCTTATCCTTTAATTTCAATTCTCCACTTGCTACCACTTAAATAATGGTTCCTTTAGGTCCTTTTGAGTCCTGAAATTTAATTCTAAGCATTGAGAATCAGTTTGGTAGAGGTAGAAAGCAAGACCTCTAACAAAAGCTCAAACTTGTCAAGGTAAGGTTTAAGTAGGAGTTTGAATTTGTAGTGAAATTTTTTTGTTTCAGCTCTTAAACCAAAGCTATTATTTGATTAATAATGGTCTTAGGAACCCTTATATATCACTAGAAGTATAAAATTTATGTAGAGGATTAAAGTTAAACCTAAGGCCCCAAATATTACTATTTATGGATTTAAGTGTTTTCATGTGTGGTAGATTAAGTTTTCCATATTTGTAATGTGATTTCTTAAACTTATAGTGTATATTTTATTGATTCTATTATTTATTACACTTATTTGATGACTATTTATGATGTAACAAAAGTGTAAAAGTCGTTTAAACTTTGTGAAAATTGAAAGGAATTCAAGTGCACTTAGGTTGTTCCAAATGATCCTCTTTGATATGTATATGTTGGAATTGGATTATTAATTGTTATTGTAGGTTTAAAACCATGATTTTAATCATGTGAAAATGTCCTAAAAATAGGGGAGGTGCTATCCAAATGTTTTTAAAATGAAACGGCACCATTTAGGAGCAAATGGATTAGTTTTTACAAAATTTTGTGTCATTTTGGACCATTTTGTGCTAATGAACTAGCATTCATATTTTAATACTTTTGAACAATTTTTCAATGCTAGTTGTTGATTGTCAAGTACCTTAAGTAATTTATATGCTTCCGAGTCATTTTAAGATTAAGTTTCCTAATTTGGTGAAAGTTGATATTTCAGTCTTGTTCAAGTATCTTAATGCATTCTTTTTATAAAATGTGCATCTTGAATAATAGTAATTTATGATAGGTGATTAACACACCAATCTCTAGAGGATATTGAATCTTTCCACTATCAATTCCTATTCAAGACATGAGGTAAGTAAAGACTTACAACTACATCACAAGAATTTTATGGAAGATATAATTATGTGAAACTTGCTTATTCCTAAAAGTTATGAAATGGCACGCCTTGCATGCAAATGGAGAACTTTATTATAAATGTAGTTGAAAGTGAGTACCATTGTACTAATTTTATAAGAAAATTTTTAATAGCAATTGTTAGTCTATCGGAGCTGGATAGGTAAGTCAATTGATGACTCTCCTGTTGAAGCGGGATTTGCAGATCTTATGATGTGTCTCGTTGAAGCGGGACAATATTAGCGCGGTGTGGGATGCCCTTTTAATGAAGAAAGGAGTTTTCAAAAACCTCACACGACGGTCACACCTTATTTTTACTCTTGGCCAGAGTTTTCCCTCTATGTTATCACTGCCTCTCGACTTATAGGATAAGCGATGTGCTAAGGGGTCCAAATAAGAATAATTTTTAAGGAAAATGCATGGACTCAAATGTTTAAGAAAGAAATGGGTACAATGGGAACTTTATAAGATTTTGAAGCATTAATAAGCATGCATAGTTTTTACTTACTGAGCTTTAGCTCATTTTAGTCTTGTGATGCAGATGAGGAGGCACATTTTGATAATGACTAGTTGGTTGTCTGTCTTATCTTTTGTTGTCATGATCATACAGATCTAGACGAGCTTGACCTGTGGGCGACACTTTTGTTTTGAGATATTTTGGTGTATTATAAATACTACTGTTGATGACAAAATAGATTGGTGAAAACCTTTTTTGATTGTACATTTTGTAAAGACACTTTTAACAAGCAATGCCATACAGTTACTTTTGTTTAAAGGTTTTAGAAAGTTCAAAATTGCCCACCTTTTTATCAAAATAAAGATATGGTAGAACAAAGAATAATATTTCATAGTTTGACTATATATGACAATATGGTTAAACTAGAGGGTGTTACAATGTTGGTATTAGAGCGGAGGTTTAATCGTTTCTGAAGGCTGTCTATATAGGTATGATCATATGACAAAAAGCTCAGTTAACCAGTAAGTTTTAATTTCCTGTGTTAGCATTAAATTTGATGCCATATGTTATGTCTTTATTATTGGATGTTATGCGTGGATGTAAGTGAAATGGCAACTATACAGGGAATCATGCCAAGGGCTAAAGGTCAAACTAGTGAGCAAAAGGATGATAAGACAAGTACTACTGAAAATAAGATCAACAAGGAGGTTGTTACAGGAAGGTTGACAGAGTTGGTTAAGATACAAGCAAGATAGTTACAAAGACTTATAGAAAGGGAGGAAATGCATGGAGATCAAGCACTACCATAGACCATAGTTAGACAAGAAAATTATGAACTCGCTTATGAGAGATTTAGAAAGAATAAGCCTCTAACTTTCGAGGGTGAAACTGATCCACTACTGGCAGAAGAGTGGGTTAGGAGTATTGAGGGTATTTTCGATCACATTAGAATCCTTGATGAGGAAAAAGTTTCATGTGCCATTTTTATGCTTCAGATGGATACTAGACACTGGTGGGATTCTATGAAGTCCATCACTGACACTACTAAGCTTATTTGAGAGTAGTTTAAAGAAATATTCTACAGAAAATATTTCAGCAATGCACATAGGATATTGAAGGCTCCTGAGTTTGTTAATCTGCAATAGGGAAGTATGTCTGTTAGTGACTACATAAAGAAATTTGAAGAGTTATCCTGATTTGCTCCGCACATGGTGAGTACTAATGAGCTAAAAGTAAACCAGTTCCTTCAAGGCCTCAAGGCAGAAATTTATAGGAATGTTAAGATATCTGCTCATAAAGATATGCCATATGCTGAGGTTGCAGATAAAGCTCTTGAAGCTAAAAAAGCCGAACTAAGAGTTATAAGAGCTCAAGAAATTCGCAGGAATATAAATATGACAAGGAGAAATACAACTTTTGGAAGAGGATCTCAACCAGGGGCTAGTGGAAATAAAAGAAAGCGGCAACAGAATCAAGGAGAAAGACAAGAGTCCTAAAAACACCAAGTTACGGGCAAGCAGATACAATCAACTACAACTCAGAAGACTATTTATCCTAAATGTAGGAAGACTCATCGTGGAGAATGTCTAATGGGTTCTGGTGCTTACTTCTCGTGTGGAAAATCTGGATACTATGCAAAGAATTGTCTGAAGCTACAAATGAGCAGAAGAAAGTCCCAGTTCATGTGTATACAATGACTGAAGAAGAAGCCAAGGCAAACCCATCTATTATAGCAGGTGAGATTCTTATCTTTGATATTCCTATTCATACATTAATAGATTCAGTGGCTACACATTCATTTGCATCACCTGCATTTGTGAGAAAATTGGGCAAAACACCAGAGTACTTGAATTTCAAATATTATGTAACCATTCCATCAGGAGAAGTTTTATATTCTGATCAAGTTCTCAAGGCATGTCTAATCCAAATAGCTGGTAAAAACTTGTGTGTAGATTTGATAGTATTGGATATGCAAGATTTTGAAGTTATCTTAGGTATGGATTGGTTATCAAAATACCATGCTACTATTGATTGCTATTTGAAAAGGATAGTGTTTCAACCACTAAGTACAGAGAAGTTCACTTTTGTTAGTACTAGTGGAAACTCGATGATTCCAATAATCTCCTCAATAAAAGCAAGGAAGTTACTAGAAAAGGGATGCATG
>JXTB01000035.1:669737-741580 GCA_002914805.1 Parasponia andersonii
TCTGTGGATCCAACGAAAGTTGAAGCTGTGAGTAATTGGCTGAGACCTATAAATATTTCTGAGATTCGTAGTTTCTTGGGGTTACCTAGTTATTATAGATGTTTTGTTGAAGGTTTCTCGAACTGGCTTCTCCATTGACTTATTTAACAAGGAAGAATGTGAAGTTTTATTGGAATGAAAATTGTGAAAGGAGTTTTGAGGAATTAAAGCATCGTTTGATAACAACTCCTATACTTTCAATACCATCGAGATCAAGAGGATTTGTCGTTTACAGTGATGCCTCGAAGAATGGGTAAGGATGTGTTTTGATGCAAAATGGCAAATTCATTTCTTATACCTCTAGGCAATTGAAGGAATATGAAAAAAAAGTATCTTTCTCATGATTTAGAGCTAGCAGCAGTTATTTTTGTACTGAAAATTTGGAGACACTATCTTTATGGGGAGAAATGTAAAATATACACAGATCACAAGAGTTTCAAGTACTTCTTTACCCAAAAGAAATTGAATATGAGACAAAGAAGATGACTTGAACTAGTGAAAGATTATGACTATAAGATTAACTATCATTTAGGAAAAGCCAATGTGATTGTTGATGCTCTAAGAAGGAAATCATTGACAACTATGACTGTTAAGCATGTTGATATGAAACATCTTTTAATAGATTTACATAAGTTAGAGTTAGAGATTGTGCCTACAAGTTTAATAGAAAGATTGGTAGCTCTTACTCTTCAACCAACAATTTTAGAGAAAATCAAATAAGGCCAGAATACTGATTCCTATATGATGAATTTAAAGAGTAAGATAGAATTCGAAAAGAAGATGGCCTTCCAGATTTTTGGTGATGGTGTAATCAGATAGGGAAATAGATTGTGTGTGCCTAGTGGAATTGTTAGAAAGGAGATATTGACAGAAGCTCATACCACTCCCTAATCTATGCATCCTGGTACTACAAAGATGTATAGAGACTTAAAGGTGTATTATGGGTGGCCTGGTATGAAGAAAGATGTAGTTGAGTTTGTAGAGCAGTGTCTCACGTGCTAATAAGTTAAAGCTAAACATCAAAGACCCGCTAGGAAATTAATGCCTTTGAACATACCCCAATAGAAATGGGAAGAGATTGCTATGGATCTTGTTGTTGTACTTCCTAACACAACTAAGGGATATGATGCTATTTGAGTGATTGTGGATAGATATGCCAAATCAGCTCATTTCTTTTCTGTTAGAATAACCTATAACTTGGACTAGTTTGCTTGGTTATATGTTCAGAAGATTGTGAGACTACATGGTATTCAAAAAGTTATCATTTCTGACCGAGATTCTAGAATTACTTCAAAATTTTGGAGGAGTGTTCAAGAGGCAATGGGTACAAAATTGGCATTTAATACAGCTTTTCATCCTCAAACTGATGGGCAATCAGAGAGAACCATACAGACCCTCAGAGACATGCTCAGAGCCTGTGTGTTGGATTTTCATGGATCTTGGAGCAAATACTTACCACTTATAGAATTTGCTTACAATAACAATTACCAAGCTTCCATTGAAATACCCCCATACAAAGCATTACATAGAAGAAAATGCAGATCTCCTATTCATTAGGATGAGATGAGGGAGAGAAAATTTCTTGGTCCAAAACTAATAAGAGGAAAAAATGAGGCAACAGAAAATATTCGAAAAAGTATACTAGCTGCTCAAAGTAGACAGAAATGTTATTCAGATCCTCAAAGAAGAAAACTAGAATTTAACGTTGGAGATAAAGTATTTCTGAAGGTTGCCCCTATTAAAAGAATAATGAGGATTGTGAAGAAAGGAAAACTAAGTCCCAGATATGTAGGTCCTTTTGAAACACTCAACAAAGTAGGAGATGTTACCTATAGACTCGCATTACCGCCATCATTGTCGAATGTACTCAATGTATTTCATGTCTTTATGTTAAGAAGGTACATTTCAAATCCTTCACATGTTTTAAATTTTGAGTAATTAGATCTAAATCAAGACGTGAGTTATGAGGAACATCCAATAAAGATTTTGGATAAAAAAGAAAAAGAACTTAGAAACAAGAAAATCCCTTTGGTCAAAGTATTGTGGAAGAACCATGAAGTGGAAGAGGCCACATGGGAAAGAGAAGAAGAAATGAAAACTAAGTATCCACACCTATTTGGGTAACCAAATTTCGATGATGAAATTTTATAAGGAGGGGAGAATTGTGGTGCCCAAGATTATCGCATGCATATTAAGCCAATAATAAATATGTTCTAATTACATATTAGGCATCTAGAAGTCGTTAATACTAGTTTCATAGTAATATGCTCATTCATTATGTTATGTGCATTTGCATACATGTTATTACACTAATGATTATTGAAGTGTCCTAATGCAGTGTAAAGGTTCTATACCCTCAGAGAGAGAGCTCGGTGTACTAAAAGAACAAATAATATAATTATGAAAGCAATACTATATGCATATGCATTAAGATAATACTTGTTGATAATTTGGTCAAATAATAGTTTTTCGGTAAAATGTAGTTTTCACGCATTTCGGAGCCGAATTCACTATGTATTTAACATGTCAAATAGGCTTGATTTAATATCTAGAACTCATTTATAGCCTTTTATTTGTCGGCTCCAACTAAGCACGAGGTGACATTCAGGACACTAATTCATATTTAGTTGCACTAAGCTAGCTTAAATTAGGCTTAATCGCGTAATGTCGTTTTTGTGCATTCTAATAATTGAGTGCTAATACTATATTTGCATTGTTAATTGGAGTCTAATTGAGTTTCTTTTTATGTTTAATGATTGGTTAAGGGGCTAGGTTCCACCAAATTAAAATAAGATTGGCCATATAGGATCATAAGTCAAAGTATGACTAGTTTTCATTTTCTAAAGTAGGATTCACTAACTTTGGCTATACTTAGGTGTATAGGAGTAACCAGCAATGTGGTGACTATGCTAAGGATGTTCTAGAGCTCGACACATGGAAAGTAATGTGCAAAATACCCAAAATACCCCTTAGAATTTAAGTTATACCTTTTCTTAGTCATTAAGTGTTGATTTTGGGTCAAATCTGGTCATTTACTTTCCCTTTCTCTCCAGCCACGACTTGAAACTCTCCAATACTTTTTCTGACTTCTCTCAACTTCCTTCAAATATTTTGCAAGAGTTTCCAAGTGGTAGAACTCAAATTAGAGCCTTAGAAAGCAAGATATACCAAAACTAGTCAAGATAATACTACTAAGTTTTTCTTTCTAAGTCTTGTCCTTTAATTTCAATTCTCCACTTGATACCACTTAAACAATGGTCCTTCTAGGTCCTCTTGAGTTCTAAACTCTAATTCTAAGCGTTGAGAATCAGTTTGGTGGATGTAGAAAGCAAGAGCTCCAACAAAAGGTTAAACTAGTCAAGGTAAGGTTTAAGTGGGAGTTTGAATTTGTAGTGAAATTCTTTTGTTTCAGCTCTTAAATCAAAGCTATTACTTGATTAATAATGGTCCTAGGAACTCTTATATATCACTAGAAGCATAAAATTTAGGTGGAGGATTAAAGTTAAACCTAAGGCCCCAAAGATTGCTATTTATGGATTTAAGTGTTTTCATGTGTGGTAGATTAAGTTTTCCATATTTGTAATCTGATTTTTTAAACTTATAGTGTATATTTTATTGATTCTATTATTTATTATACTTATTTTATGGATTTTTGTGATGGCACACAAGTGTAAAAATAGTTTAAACTTTGTGAAAATTGAAAAGAATTCAAGTGCACTTAGGTTGTTCCAAATGATCCTCTTTGATATGTATATATGGGAATTGGATTGTTAATTATTATTGTAGGTTGAAAACCATAACTTTAATCATGTGAAAATTTCCTAAAAATAGAGGAGGTGCTATCCAAATGTTTTTAAAATGAAATAGCACCATTTAGGAGCAAATGGACTAGTTTTTACAAAATTTTGTGTCATTTTGGACCATTTTGTGCTAATGAACTAGCATTCATATTTTAATACTTTTGAAAAAAATTTTAATGCTAGTTGTTGATTGTTAAGTACTCTAAGTGAGTTATATGCTTCCGAGTCATTTTAAAATCAAGTTTCCTAATTTGGTGAAAGTTGATATTTCAGTCTTGTTCAAGTATCTTAATGCATTCTTTTTATAAAATATGCATTTTGAATAATAGTAATTTATGATAGGTAATTAGCACACCAATCTCTAGAGGATATTGACTCTTTCCACTATCAATTCCTATTTAGGATACGAGATAAGTAAAGACTCACAACTATATCATAAGAACTTTATGGAAGATGTAATTATGTGAAACTTACTTATTCCTGAAAGTTATGAAATGGCATGTGCATGGCATATCTTGCATGCAAATAGAGAATTTTATTATAACAGAATTTGAAAGTGAGTACCATTGTACTAATTTTATAAGAAAAGTTTTATTAACAATTGCTAGTCTGTCAGAGCTGGATAGATAAGTCTGTTGATGTAGACTCTCCCATTGAAGTGGGATTTGCGGATCTTATGATGTGTCTCGTTGAAGTGGGACAATATTAGTGCAATGTGGGATACTCCTTTGCTGAGGAAAGGAGTTTTCAAAAACCTCACATGAGAGTCGCACCTTATTTTTTCTCTTGGTCGGAGTTTTCACCCAATGTTATCACGACTTATCAACTTACGGGACAAACAATGTACTAAGGGACCTAACTAAGAATAATTTTTAAGGAAAATGCATGGACTCAAATGTTTGAGAAAGAAAAGAGTACAATGGGAACTTTATGAGATTTTAAAGCATTCATAAGCATGTATAGTTTTTACTTACTGAGCTTTAGCTCATTTTAGTCTTGTGATGGAGATGAGGAAGCACATTTCAGTATTGACTAGTTGGTTACCTGGCTTATCTTTTGTCGACATGATCATATAGATGTCAACGAGCTTGACCTATGGGCGACATTTTTATTTTGAGATATTTTGGTATAATGTAAATACTCTTGCTGATGGCAAAATAGACTGGTGAAAACTTCTTTTGATTGTACATTTTGTAAAGACACTTTTAACAAAAAAATGCCATGCAGTTGCTTTTGTTTAAAGGTTTAGAAAGTTCAAAATTGCCCACCTTTTTATCAAAACAAAAGATATGGTAGAATAAAGAATAATACTTCATAGTTTGACTATATATGACAATATGGTTAAACTAAGGGGTATTACACTTACATTTTTATCGGTTTTGTAAGCCTTGGGCGAAATATTATTTAATTATTGGTAATTTTATCAAACTTAAAACTTTCTTGCATGGTTTTAGTAACTTTTAAATCTCCAAATTGATTTGCAGAGGTTGAAACAAAGTAAATATTATGTTTGGTAAATTGCATTTCTTTATTGTCAAAAGAACCTTAGATGTTTTAAATTTAAATAATAGATAGGTAAAAGTAATTTACTTTTTCAATAGATATATATTTTCAAAAATTTATGGGCTATTTGAAATTAGATTTAGTAAGATTGCACTAGTGTAAAACCTTGGTATATATAAAATTTTGTTATGGTACTAAATAAAACCTAATCTACATTTGATAGTGCTAGTTAGAGAATTCTTTTGTCCAAAGAAATTTTTATAAACTCAAAGTTCTAAGTGTCTTTCTAGATTTGAATGTGGCATATCTTCTGAGTACTTGAGTTAGGAGTTAAAACGTACTTTTACATATTTATCTACAAGTTAACTTGTAGCATGG
This sequence comes from Parasponia andersonii, assembly GCA_002914805.1. Lineage (NCBI taxonomy): Eukaryota > Viridiplantae > Streptophyta > Magnoliopsida > Rosales > Cannabaceae > Trema > Trema andersonii. The sequence continues at coordinate 675,458 of JXTB01000035.1, forward strand.
GATGTCTATGGAAGATTATATGTGAAATTTTTTAGAAACAAGTTTGATTTCTTAAAAAAATGCACAAATTAATGTGGTATAAGTGTAAATTTTTGGAAGAATTATGTATGTGTCAAGAATGTCATATTTAGAATATCTTGTTATATAAATTTTGCTAAGTAAAACTTGGTTATGGTATTCGGTTTGGAATCTTGTGTGAATGGAGAAACTTTAGATTTTGAATCTTAGTTGGAAGTTTTGTAAAATCTTGTTGTTATGATTTTATGTGCAACAATAATTGGATATACTTATGCTTCCAAGCTTTCATTAAATATATATGATTTACTTTTTAGATGTATACATGATAGTAGTGATCTTTAGATTGTTAAATCCTTACTGAGTGATAGAAGGTTGTTCATCAGTTAACCTAAGATGGGTCGACTCTACCATTGTTGCTCTCATTTGGATAATTGAGCACTGATATTGTAAATTTGATTTAGTATCCTAAGTGTTGGAGACTTGGGAAAATATTTCATTCAAGCCTCTTATGGGAATAATTTAGTTTTAAATACCTAAGTCTTGAAGAAACTTATGTAGTACATCATAGTACGTGACATTTTCATTAGAACTTTTAAAAATTTATGAAAATTGAGTTATGCCAATTTAATGTGTAATATTTCCTCTCAAAACATAACTAGAGGTTTTAAATTCTTGAGATTATTTATGTTACAAGTTAATGAAGGCTAAAATATATAAATAAAATAAAATAGTCTTATTAAAGTATGTTCCGCTTAGAATGTTTCATAAATAAAGAATTGTAAAAATATATTTTTGTATGCAACATGCCAAGTTAAAAGATGTGCCTTTGAATTTCTTACAAAGAAATGTTTAATTTAAGAAAAGCTACTATTATGTTCAACTATGATTGAAAGAAAATTGACGTGTTTAAAATGATGGATAGTTCTGTTAGCAAACTATGTATATGTTAAGAGAGTAACTTTTTCTTTTTCTACTTACTTGTTTTTAATGAATATCATTTAAGAAACTTTGCTTTAAATTTTTAATATTGGATACCCTGTAGTAATTTGTTGTGAGTAGAAATTCTAATTGAGATATTAATATTGAATTAAGCCTGTGAATCAATATTGAAATTGAGTTAAATCCAAGTATCAATATGATGGTATAATTGATGGTATTTGATATCAGTTTACTCATTGGTTTGTATAAAGAGTTATTAAATTCTTCCTATTATATTTTCAAAAATAACACTTAGAGTTCAGATTTAGTTTACCTGTGGCCAAAATAAGACCTTATTATGAACTAATGTAGTATTATTATATATCTATGATTTTTTTTTATGTTGCATGTTCTTAAAAATATTTACAAACTATTTTCAATTTGAAAATGAAATGGGGTGAAATGGAAGACATACGTCACCGCGGAGACAACCCATTCTGATAAAACCTTATTTCTGGGGTATTATTATATTTTTATCAGTTTTGTTCGCATATAAAATATCGAGTCATTTCTATATGACTTGTCCTTGCATCAAAGACTTTGAAAATCTTTGGATTCATTGGTTATTTGTATGACTTACAATTATATAATCCTATGTTGGGCAAAGAGACTTGGAGAGTCTCTGAAATTAATTATGGTATAAGTAATTACGATATAATATTATCTTGCATAAAAGACTTGGAAAGATTTTGGGCTATACTTTTATTATTGATAATTCTAGTCTTATTCTTAACTAGAAATATTTAGTATGCTTGGTTGTCTCTTAATTGATATGAGAAATGGTAAATGACTTATATCATCTTACTATTATTATGGTTTCTATCTTCTAGATTTATCTATCTTGTCTGGTATAACACAAGAGTATGGATTTCCATTCGGAATCTTGTCATAGTCTTTAAACTCAGTGTTTAGGACCAGGTTCTAGATACAGACAAATGAGACTGTCTCGGTGTGATGTTCATCTACTACGATTAGGGGGACGATATCATATGAATTCGACATTTGGTCTGCTACACTAGTTTAGTACCTAACAATCAGTATTCAAGTTATAAGACTCTTGCAATATTGACTCTTAGTCTTAAATATTGTTACCACTCTTGTTATGTGTATCGACTTAAGAACATCGTTCTCATTCTCATGTGTCAATGTCTTTGTATCTATTAATGGATAACTTCATGATTCCATATAACTTTACATAGCAGTTTAGCTCATACATTGTGTGGCATCGACATGTTGGCGAGATTCAAACATCAAATGGATGGTGTGTGATTCACTACCTTCTAACCATTATTCCATATTATTTCTCTCGTACTTCTTGTATTGTATTTAAATTTCGAGACAAAATTCTTTTAAGGAGAGAATGATGTAAAATCTGATTTATTTAAAAGGCAAAAGAGAGATTTTTAAGGAAATAGCATTTTGATAATTTTGAATTTTTAGATTATTTAATTGAAATATCTGAATTATTTAAATCAAAGTATTTAAAATTGAATCTGGACAAATTTAAGTCTAGGTATATTTGGACTAAAATGTAAAGAAAGTTTTAAAACAAGGGATAATTTGAAATTATTGGAGGGCATAAATCAAAATAATTTGAAAAATCTAGGTCAAAATATGATTTTCTAAATAGCAACTACCCCATTGAAAAGTTGCCACATGGTCACTAACTCCCAAAATTTTCTTTAAATCCCTCAACTTTCCCTCTCTTCTCACCCAAGACCCTCGAAACCTCTCGTCCTACACCTCTCGGTTTCTCTTCGAAATTTTGGCAATGGTGTCGACACAGGCTATAAGCTCCAGCCAAGCGTGCTCCCAGCTGACAAACGAAGTTGCGCCACTGTGCTCCTCCGCCTGTCGCGCAGTCAGGCATGAAGTCGCACCCAAAATCGCGGCATAATCCGGCGATCTAACTGTCATGCTCCACCGTCACTAGCTCCCACCAGCCTAGATTTTCACCCAACATTGGACTCGATAAGGTTCAACCATTGATTGCCAGAAATTTTGACTCTGGTGTATATTTTACCATTTTGTAGCATTTTTGTAACAAAAATACGATATTTTATAATTATTTTTGTGAAGTTCAATTATTGAATATGAAACTTTAAGGAATGATTACACAATTTAAAACAAGATGACTTGTGTTGTACAGAATTGACATTTGGATTACGAGAAAATTTAGAATTAAAAGTTGGCATCTTTCACGAATATTTTCAAAATTGATGTTTTTGTAATTATTTCAAAACTGATTATTTCGATTATGAAACTTTGACGAGGAAGAAATAAGAGACTAAACTGAAATGAATATGATAATTTTGTGTTGAAACAAAATGTGGAAATGAGATAATTCATGAATAAAAAATGTGGTAAATTTTCTAAATATTTCCAAAAAAAAATGATATTTTGCACTAGAAGTGTAGTAATTTTCAAATAGAAAAGAGGATATTTTTTAATTATTTCAAAATTTGGTATTTTTGTAACTTTTGGATTTTGAAGTCCATTTAATACTCAGGATCTTGAAACTAAATTCTAATTTTGAATTTGGACTTAGTAAGGTTGAGAGACAAATTTTGATATAAAATATCACTATGTTTCGAAGTGGCTCGAAAATTGAAATTTTATGGCTAGTGAATAGTACTATTTTGCATGCCATAAGCCGGTCTGGCATCGGGATTCACTTTTGATAATATATATCTATCCTAGCATTTGTGGGTGTTTTGAATTTAGTGATGATCTCTATTTCTCCATTTGAGGCTCCAGTGGAAAAATGACATTTTCAAATGAATTTACCAGGATTCCGAAATAACTATTCGAACACTCAAGTGACCGACGATAGTTTCTTTGAGCGTCGTTAGCTTGGTATTAATACTATATCGAGGTAGGGGCTCAATTACTTGATTTTATACTTATTTTGATTTATAATTACATTATAATCGATTTATAAAAAAGCGTGGTTTATACGATGGTTTAACAAGTTATGGAAATATATTGGATTATACTATGAATAAACTGTGTAGATTTTTATACATATTTTTAAATTATGATTATGGAGTAATACAGCGATACACTGCCTATGTTATGGTAAATCCTAGAATATTTCAAGTGGGATTTTAAAGTTGATTTGACTAGTTCCTTGATGCATGGTTATTGTGAATTGTTAAATATTGTACATAACATAGAATTATACATTAGATACATCTTAGGTATCACAATGTTTAGTAGGCGGCCATTATCCCCACCATCGGTGAGAGCCTATAAACTAATGCGGGGTCTTCTAATTATCCCCACTCGGTAGATGTAGGCATTCATTTGTTCTACTAGTTCGGTAAGTATAGACACATGGGTTTCCTTCCAGTTTTCTGAGATAGGTATCAGATAGAGAGTACTTAGTACACGTAGTATAAGTCACTCTAGTTCATGATGAGAGGATCTAAGCTCATAGAATATGATGATTTATGATATGTACAATAATGTGTCTTTAGTATTGGTTTTGAATATATCAATTATTTTATAAACTTGGTTTATAAACGGATTTTAGAAAATGTATTAACCATATAGGTTTGATTAAAATACATTCGTTCGAAAAGGTAATTGAATTTTTCCTGAGCATGTGAAAGCTCACCCCTTACTTCTTCCACTTTCAGGTACTTAACTATTTAACGTAGTCGTTCTGATGATCAAATAAGCTATGTACCTTGTACTTACATTCATACTCCTATTTCCCTGGTAGGTGCCTGTACTCAGTTTCTTTAATCAATTATTTAGTCAAGTTTAGTAAAATTTAGTAAATAGATATATGAGGATGATTTTGTTGTTAATTTGAGAACTTGAAATTACAAATTATTTAATGTAAATTATTTTGGACTTGGATTAAAATTTTCAATTGAACCCAATTTACCAAAATCAATGAATTGTCTATGGGTTTCCAAATGAATTAATCACATGCATTCTTAAATTTTAGTAAGTATTTTTCTTAAGTAGTTAAAACTATTAAGAGTTTTAATGGTTATAGAATTGATAACGATTTAAGAAATAAGATGAAATTATTTAATGCTTAATTTCCCCTAAATTTAACAAAATTAATATTTAATTATTTTTTTACTTAAAATTACTTAAAATCATGGTTTATATTTACGGTTGTGACACGAATGCACGTGCAACAGCTATAAATCAAAAAGAAAATTTCCCCAGAAAATTCTCAGATCGTGAATTCTTCTTGACATGGGTATAGGAACTTGTACTTGTCCTTATCAATTGTCACGACCGAAAATCCAAGACCATGACTCTTAGTAAATTTAAGAAAAAACAGTGACAAACAGAAATTCTTAAAATTTTCAGAAAAAGTCGAGTACTTAAAATTTAAGTTTTAGTCCTCAAGAGTAAGTAAATTTTAATATTGGACCAACTCGAGAAATTATAATATTATCTACTAGTTTTAAATTTCCAAGATAATTTTAATTTTAAATTTAGAGAAATGATAAATAATAAATTTTAGAAACTTTTTATTTAAATCATTAAAATAAAAGTGTTCAATTTAAAACCATAGGCCCATAGTTAAAATAATTTTCATAAAATCATTTCTACATCCAAGTACTCGATTAAATATCGAAATCATCCTCATATCCACTCAGTAAATATACTGCTAATGGCTAAATAAATTTGACTTATAAAAAGGGAAAATGTTACAGAGTACGACCAAACCAATGAAGAGGACTGGAACTGCAAGCATATGCTAAACATGCTTGCTAAGCCACACAAATATCTGTCACAGAATAATTTGACACCTAAAAGGGGAAGGAAGTAAGGGGTGAGCATGTGAATACTTAGTAGAAAATTCAATTACCTTTTTGGAAAAAACCTCTTTAGTAATACTCAATACAATTGCATGGTTAGTAGTTCTGGAAAGTATTTTAAATAAATATGGAGCATTCGAAACATATATAGAAAATCTTTACAGAAAATCATGCTCAAACCAAAACCAGACATATATCCAGGTTTAAACAGATAGAAAACCATAATAAAACAAGTATAGTGCACATCACATAAATCAACACATCACATGAGTTCTCATCCTCTCATCACAACTGGAGTAACTTATACTACATGTATTGAGTGCTCTCTGCCTGACATCTATCTCTGAAAACTAGAGAGACACCCATGTGTCAACTCCTACCGAACCGGAGGAGCACCGAATGCCTACGCCTACCGAATGGAGATAGTCAGAAATCAAACCCCGCGCGGGTTTACAGGCTCTCATCGAAGGCGAGTGTACTAGTCCGCCTACTACAATACCGTGATGCCTAAGATGACTCTCGTGCATGATCATATGAAATGTGTAATATAAATAGTCTCAAACAACCATGCAGTGGTTTAACATTCTAGACATGCTCCAATTTTTAATTAAAATCTATTTTGTACTTTAAAATCCAAAAGTATAGTTTCTATGGTTTTACCAAATTCTAAGTATAAAAACTTGTGCAAAATCATATTTAAAAATATCTAGAGCAGTCTACAATGTTTCACAAATTCATAGTTCATTAAAATAACTATTCAAATAATTCAATAAAATCACGAAATTTCATTTTCAGAATAAATTCCAATTTTAATGTAAATAATAGAAAACAAGGAAATTGAATCCCCTACCTCAAGATTGTAGTTATGCTGGGCTAACGATACTAGAAATATCCTCAATTGATCACCGGGTTGTTCGGACAGTTGTTTTCGAATTTCGTCACGTTCACTTGAAAAGTTGACTTTTCAAACGGAGTCTCGGACTGAGAAACAGAGGTTACCACTGAATTCAGAACACCCAAAAATGTTGGTTTAGATATAAAGTTTGTTAAAAACGTGTCCCAGTACGAAACCGACCCGTGGCACACAAAACGGTGCAATTCACGAGTTATTTTCTCGATTTTCGTGCCACTTTGGAAAATAGTGATATTTTTTATCAAACTTCATCTCCCAACTTCACTGAGTCTAAATTCGAAGTCAGAACTCAGTTTCGAGGTCCCGAACAATAAATGGGCTCAAAATCTGAAAATTATAAAAATACCACATTTTGAAAATAATTAGAAAAATACCACATTTTCATCCCGATAATTAACGATCTTCCTGTTATCGTTTTAACACTTAAAAATCATGAGATTTTATTTTTCAAACTCCTCTATCACGTGGTATAATTTTCTCGGGAAAATAACTCAATTCCGAAATAATTACGAAAATACCACAAAAATTAATTATTAAAATATTACTACAGTAGTCAACTTCTCACCGGAGCCGAGTTAAAGGCCGAGAGTGGTCGGAAATCAAAGCTAGAGTCGAGACGAATCCAACGGTGGTGGTGGCGTGGTGATCGGACGTTGGACGGTGGCGCGAACTTATGGCCGCGATTTCTCCAACGATAGGCGGCGGTTCACGGCAGTAGCACCCGGCGTTGGTTCGTTGGCATCTTCTGGTCACGGCGGACGGGCGCGTCTTGCACGGCGGTGGACGGTGGAGGCTTGGGTCAACAGTGACGGAGGGAGGGTATTTGGGGGGTTCGTGGAAAAGAAGGAAAAATGGGGGGGTTTTATGCAAATTTTCAAAAATTGCAGCAGTGGGACATGTGGCACAATCTGATTCGATCGAAAATAAGTTTTTGAAATTTCACTTTGGCCACAATTTTAAAAAGATTCTTTCACTTTAGTCCCTACTTAATTACACTTTTGTCCCTAATTTGAAATTTCTTTTTCACTTTTGCTCCAAATGTATCTAGACATAATCTTGTCTAGATTCAACACCAAATTTATTTCTGATTTATATTTAATTAATCCAAAAATACAAAATTACCAAAATTCCCTTGAAGTAAAATTACTTAATTATCCTTACAAAATTTTAGGATTTTACATTCTCCCCTCCTTATAGGAATTTTGTCCCGAAATTCAAGTACAAACCGAGGGTAAGAATAGATCTCGAGATATAGCTGGCAGAAGTGTAGAGAACACTCGACTGCAGAATTTAAGAGCGTTAAATCGAATGCGAGTCAACGAAAGTGCGAAATAGACAGTCCCGACTTAGCATCAAAGTCCCGCTGACATACCGTACCTTATCATGGTATAGTATAAGGACGCACATTGAGAGGTCAAAATTATAAGATGGCTGAACAATGGTATAAGAATCTCAAAACCCATAGTTGGAAACGACAATCTGAAGGATATGAGTGATAAAAAGATAATGATAACTATGATTAGAAGTTGACAACACATGACTCTGAATACTGATTGTATGGCACCAAACTAGAACAACAGACCAAATGTCAGATATAAGAATAGCGTCCCCTTGATCATACCAGATCAACAATCTTCTGGGACATACCCATTTGTCTACAACTAGTTCCCAGTCCTAGACAATCTTTGAGTCACTGACTCTAACAAGAGTCTCTTTTACACACACAGAACGTGATCGAATATAGTTTAAGATGAAGTACAAGGATCCTTGTGTTACACCACACAAGACGAATGAGTTTAGAGGTCGAAGGTTAAAAAGGGAATTCAATGGTTCGCAACCATTTTCTGCTCTCCGATTAGAGCGAGGAATAACACCAAATACAAACCACTTCTAGTCAAGGACAAGGCTAGAACACCAAAACAGGAAATCACCAATATAAAACATTAGTGCAAACTTCAATCTTAAATGTAAGCATCCAAATATGAGAAATTTCAAAAGTATTTCAAATCTCTTATCTAGTGTAAAATCTCATTAGAGAAAACTAAAGCAATTACTGATCCAAAGACTCTACAAGTCTTTGATATAAAGAAAAACTCCATGGACGCAATGCAATATCTTGGAAATATGCTATGACGACTAAAATCCGCACTTAATGCCCCAGAAATAAGGTCCTAATAGGATAGGTTGTCTGGTACCATCCTCGAGTGACGCCTATCTCCCATGAAACCTCATTTCAATTTTTAATAAAAATATTTCTAAAAATATTGAATTTAAAAAGTGTTAGAGAGTAGGAATACTACACTAGTTCATAATATAGTTTCTCCCTGGCCAAAGAGGTAAACCAAACCTGAACTTTGAGTACTCTTTCATAACATAGAGGTAGAGTCCAACGACTCTAAATAAAATCCATGAGTAGTCTCAGTCTAATTACTATTTGTCATATAATAATATTCATGCAATATATTATTTAAACAATATAAGGTATTTAAATCCAACTCAACATCAACATTTAGAAAAAATCTCATTCCATGCAAATATGATGAAAATATCTAATGGTCCAAGCATCAATCTATAAAGTTGAGCCATATATAATAACCATTTAGTAAAATACACATGGAATGCATGAAAAAGACATTAGCATATCTTCCACAATCAACAAACGGACATTATTACGTAAACTACAATTATTTGGTAAAATAACAAATGAGGCCATATTTAAATTACCATGGTCAATTTTTCTTCCAAAACTAATAAAATATTTTGGCCTCAATACAAATCATAACTAAACACTATATGGTGTTCTTTGTAGAGTTATAAAATACTTTTCAAAGTAATCAAGTAAGTTTCTCAAAAAGTTTGAAAGTTCACACTTTTTTTTTTTAAGGGAATTGGGGTGATTTAGAAAATATTAAAATGTAAAACATTGTCAAAACATTTCCTCAAAGCAGGTAAAACAAACTCCAATTCTCATTTAACCTTTCAAAATAAATATTAATAGTTAATGGAGATTTATACTAAGTATGACAAAGCAATTAACATATATATGAACTCCATAAACGGGAGTTCATGAATCAAATTTTTAAAGAAGAACATCACATACCAACATGCTCCACTCAAGGCTTGCCGAATATAAAGTCAATGCATATAATTCAAAACCTATCAAATGTAAAACCAAGGCATATAACTCATTGCCTTTTACCGCTTTGAAATTCTAAATGTCATTCTCCTCCCAGCTCTTCTCAACACTGGGGAGACTGGTAAAAACCAATCGTACAATGTCCAAAGTCCAATTAAAACAAGTTCTGCATAATCTAATGCAACTTGTTCATACCGTGGAAAATTAAGTCAACATAAATTATTGTACTAAACAATCCAACAAATACCAAGAGACCATGCATTAACCAACAAAGTAAACCACATCAAAGAAAATTTCACAAGAAACATATAATTTGCATCATCAAGCACACAAGACACAAGTGACAAGCTTCACATAATTTAAATCAAAATTCTCAATTCAAACGTTTTCACCCAACAAGGATTTCTATAATGCAAGCAGTCATATCAATTTTCATTCTCTAAGCAATACATTTTAGAGAAAATTACAGGTATAAATCTTCAATCACATGCGTGAAGCCAAAGATTTTTCCCAAAATTTATTTTCAATCCACACCAAAGTTTTCCGAGTAGTCAAACTTGTGAATATTTCCATTCAAAATATTTCTTTAAGAAACTTACGTCCATTTGTTTTTCAAGTGAACTTGTGAATCAATTTACGAAAGCATTCACTTGATCTCAAATCAAGTATTAAGTAGGGGTTAGAAAATGTTTAGTAATCTACTAAGCCCAAAGTTTAAAATGGAACTTGAAAAGCTTGATTTATGAATATACATTTATAAAAACAAATTACTTTGGTCTAGAGGCATTTCAAATCAACACATCTAAACGTAAAACAAAATCTTGCTAGTATATAAATAGGTTGGGTGGCTTTGTAAAGTCTAGTCTCAAAGTAACATTTTAACTTAAAATAATACATTCTTTGAAAAAAAAAAAAAAGTGTATTACTTTCACCCCACCAATGCTCAAGTTTAAAAATATCCATAATTTCTTTGAAAATAAGTATATTACATTAGTCAAATACAAGGTCTACATCATTCAAAATGCTAATTGTCAACTTGGCATTTTTAAAATTTCCTAAACCAAATGACCTGATTTTTAAAATCCCACCAAACTCTCAATAAGTTAAGAATTCTCAACCAAAGAACTACAATAGTAAAACTTGGTGAAACTAAAGAAATGCAATTACAATAGTTAAATAATATCTTAAATCACTAAACTAATTACTAATTCAATAAGCATGCTATGTAAAAGTATCCTTAATACAGACACTAAAACATAGGACCAAGTCATAAGATATTTAAATCAAATGATCATGAAGATATCAATTCTAAGAAAATAAAGTCTCAATCACATAAACACCAATGCATCACATAAATACAACCACAATCACTGCTACAAACAAAAGCGATAACAAAACCCGAGAGTCAACATAAAGACAACCCACAAGACAATCAAATATAACAACTAAGGCACAGGATACCGAATTGCTACCTTAGAACCTACGAGGCTCACGTAACCTACAACCTGAATAAATGGAGAGTACAAGAACGAGAGTCCATTCAAAACGAAGGATTACGCTAAAAGCGGAAACCAATAGTCTCATATCAACCCGATACATCCAAGACTAAATTCTAGGGGAATCACCATCCCAAAAGTACCAGAATTTCACCTTTAAGAGGTTTAAGAGAGGACTTGGAAGGAATAAGAGCAAAAGCAACTTATCTAGCCAATTCCTAAGTAATGTATGAGGTATTTGTCAAAACCATTTCTAAAATAATTTTAAACACTAAAAATTAACACAGGCATGATCCCAGACGGATCTGAAGCCGTGCTCTTATACCAAAACTGTTACTACCAAAAATCCAAGACCATGACTTTTAGTAAATTTAATTGAAAACAGTGATAAACAGAAATTTCCAAAATTTTCAGAAAAAGTCAAGTACTTAAAATTTAAGTTTTAGTCCTCAAGAGTAAGTAAATTTTAATATTGGATCAACTCGAGAAATTATAACATTACCTACTAGTTTTAAATTTCCAAGATATTTTTAATTTTAAATTTAGAGAAATGATAAATAATAAATTTTAGAAATTTTTTATTTAAATCATTAAAATGAAAGTGTTCAATTTAAAACCATAGGCCCATAGTAAAAATAATTTTCATAAAATTATTTCTACGTCTAAGTACTCGATTAAATATCGAAATCATCCTCATATATCCACTCAGTAAATATACTACTAATGGCTAAATAAATTTGACTTAGAAAAAGGGAAAAATGATACAGAGTACAAACCAACCAATGAAGAGGACTGGAACTGCAAGCATATGCCGAACATGCTTGTCAAGCCACACGAATATCTGTCGCAGAATAATTTGACACATGAAAGGGGAAAGAAGTAGGGGGTGAGCACGTGAATGCTCAGTAGAAAATTCAATTGCCTTTTTGGGAAAAACCTCTTTAGTAATTCTCAATACACCTGCATGGTTAGTAGTTCTGGAAAACATTTTAAATAAATATGAAGTATTCGAAATATATATAGAAAATCTTTACAAAAAATCATGCTCAAACCAAAACCAGATATATATCCAGGTTTAAACAGATAGAAAACCATAATAAAATAAGCATAGTGCACATCACATAAATCAACACATCACATGAGTTCTCATCCTCTCATCACAACTAGAGTAACTTATACTACATGTATTGAGTGCTCTCTGCCTGATCTATCTCTGAAAACTGGAGGGACACCCACATGTCAACTCCTACCGAACCGGAGGGGCACCGAATGCCTATGCCTATAGTCAGAAATCAAACCCCGCGCGGGTTTACGGGCTCTTACTGAAGGCGAATGTACTAGTCTGCCTACTATAATACCGTGATATCTAAGACGACTCTCATACATGATCATATGAAATGTGCAATATAAATAGTTTCAAATAACCATGCAGTGGTTTAACATTCTAGACATGCTCTAATTTTTAATTAAAATCTATTTTGTACTTTAAAATCCAAAAGTATAGTTTCTATGGTTTTACCAAATTCTAAGTATAAAAACTCGTGCAAAATCATATTTAAATATCTAGAGCAGTCTACAATATTTCACAAATTCATAGTTCATTAAAATAACTATTCAAATAATTCAATAAAATCACGAAATTTCATTTTCAAAATAAATTTCAATTTTAATGTCAATAATAGAAAACAAGGAAATTGAATCCCTTACCTCAAGATTGTAGTTATGTTGGGCTAACGACGCTAGAAATATCCTCAATTGATCACCGGGTTGTTCGGACAGTTGTTTTCGAATCTCGTCACGTTCACTTGAAAAATTGACTTTTCAAACGAAGTCACCGATTGAGAAACAGAGGTTACCACTAAATTCAGAACACCCAAAAATGTTGGTTTAGATATAAAGTTTATGAAAAACGGGTCCCAGTACGGAACCGGCCCGTGGCTTGCAAAATAGTGCAATTCACGAGCTATTTTCTTGATTTTCGTGCCACTTCAGAAAATAGAAATATTTTATATCAAACGTCATGTCCCGACTTCACTGAGTCTAAATTCGAAGTCAGAACTCAGTTTCAAGGTCCCGAACACTAAATGAGCTCAAAATCCGAAAATTATAAAAATACCACATTTTGAAAATAATTAGAAAAATACCACATTTTCATCCCGATAATTAACGATCTTCCTGTTATCATTTTAACACTTAAAAATCATGAGATTTCATGTTTCAAACTCCTCTATCACGTGGTATAATTTTCTCTGGAAAAATAACTCAATTTCGAAATAATTACGAAAATACCACAAAATTAAATATTAAAATGTTACTACAGTAGTTAACTTCTCACCGGAGCTGAGTTGGAGGCCGAGATGGTCGGAGATCAAAGTTGGAGTCGAGACAAATCCAACGGTGGTGGTGGCGCGGTGATCGGATGTCGGACGGCGGCACGGCGAGCGAAAAACTGATCCGGTGGTGCGAACTTCTGGCCGCGATTTCTCCGGCGATAGGCGGCGGTTCACGGTAGCGGCACCCAGCATTGGTTCGTCGGCGTCTTCTAGTCATGGTGGATGGGCGTGTCTCGCACGGCGGCAAACGGTGGAGGCTCGGGTGAACAGTGACAGAGGGAGGGTGTTTGGGGGGTTCCGTGGAGAAGAAAGGAAAAATTGGGGGTTTTTATGCAATTTTTCAAAAACTGTAGCAGTGGGACACGTGGCGCAATCTGATTCAACCGAAAATAAGTTTCTAAAATTCTACTTTGGCCACAATTTTAAAAAAATTCTTTCACTTTAGTCCCTCCTTAATTACACTTTTGTCCCCAATTTAAAATTTCCTTTTCACTTTTGTCCCAAATGTATCTAGACATAATCTTGTCTAGATTCAATACCAAATTTGTTTTCGATTTATATTTAATTAATCCAAAAATATAAAATTACTAAAATTTCCTTGAAGTAAAATTACTTAATTACCTTTACAAAAATTTAGGATTTTACAATGAGTAAATATACAGAGAATCATAATTTGTAGAATTATTTGTTCAAGTGAAAATTACAGACAAGAGAATATTAATAAATTAATGGATTAAAAAATTTAGGGCAACTTTGTTACTTATGATTAAAGAATGTAATTAACACTCTTATATATGTATATTATAATATAAATCGATCCCTATGAGACAGGAGAAAACTATAGATTACATTTCGATTAGCTAGTTACTATTAGGAATTAGTCAATGAACAACCCCACGTGACAATTAGCTAGAGCTAGAGGAGCGTATTGATCATGATATGCAAAATTAAACAAAGAGAACAAATTGTAGTATTTAATTAACAAAAAAAAACAACTTATTTTGACAGCTTTGGCAGCAATATTCGATGAATCTTCCTGAAACGAACTTTTTAATTTCGTGGCAGTCAACCATGACTTTGTCTTAATTTGTTTCTTTCATTTTCCTTTTCTTTTCTAGAAAGGAATAGATCATTGACGAACTTAAATAAACTATACTAAAAAGTAAAATTAATTATTAACTACTCAAGGGACCGACTTATAGTTCTTAATGCTTTTCTGAAAACTAGTTAATTAATTTCTTTTCATATTTACATACGGTTAACGAACTAATTAAGTTAAAAGATTTTTATACTGAGCTACGTGTGCTCTTCCAACTACCAACAATAAATATATAGGGTCGGTCATTAATGCTTGTGCTTTATAATATTCTAACTTCTTGTTAGGAAAAAACTGAACAATACTTAATCAATGGAGGTTTGAAATACATAAAAATACGTTTTTTTTTTTTAAGCGTTATTTGCACCCTCTAGATTGTTTGAAGCGAATTCTCAGATAAGCAACTTCTAGGATATAACAAACCTTAGAAAAATTCTTACGCTAAGCCAAAGTGAAAGAATTCAAAGTTTGGAAGAATACTTTTAAATTCTGGAAAAACTCTCAAAGAAACTCAAAAAATTAATTTTTAGTTAATTATTTTTGTCCACAAGTGTGTTCCTTTTATTAAATTTTGGTGTAGAGTTATATCTGTTGTAAAAAGACATAACTCTTAAAACACCTGCTATGGAAAAAATGCAACTTTTCTAGAAAATGGGATTGGTGCAGTCGCGCTTAAAGCTTCCACAGGCATGCAGACCTCTTAAAACACCTTCTCATTGTTATATTTAAACAATGACAAAAATCCCTTATTTGTTTAAATATAAACAAGTTTCCAGAATTCAAACTCAAACTGTATACATGAATATAGCAAGGTATCTCTCGATTTAAATCTTATCTTAGTGTAAGTGTCACAAAGTAACTATCAAAATCCCTAGTAACTTGATAGCTTTGAACTAGTTATTCCTTGTGCCAATGTCGGTAACACCGCACATATATATACCAACGTATTCTTGTATCCACACAAACTCGCTTAGCACTTTTATGGCAATGTACTCATCCTAATTCATGAACATTTATGAGAGAAACTCTAACTCTCAATTGAGGCGGCACTACTCCGAAATTCACACAGGTGAAGTTCTTCTAGTATCCTTGTTACATTTAAGATACTTGTCATTTTTTAACTGATCTTCAATAAATGTTTATAGACTCAATCCTCAAGAACTGTAATTACTAGTACTATTTAATTTCAATAGAATTGGTTTAATTTTTTAGTGTTGAAACACTATTTACTTATCAATAACTTGTTTGTACCCTTTGAAACTAAGACTACTCATTTCATAGTAGTAATAGGATTGCTGTTATTAGTATATTTATTCACTCTAGGAGTTTAAGTCTCATTCTTCTTAACGTTGACTTAACTAGTTCTCTTGTTAATAGCTTTGTAAAAGGGTCAGCCAAATTCTCACTAGCTCTCGCAAATGTGAGAGAGATTACTCCAGTTTTAATCAATTTACTTACATACTTATATTTTAGACTAATATGCCTAGAATTTCCATTATATATTTCACTATAAGCTCTTGCTAATGTAGCTTAACTATCACACAAAATAGATGTAGATTTTAAATTCTTTGAAGTCAAGAGGATTTCTAAGAGCAAATCCCTTAGCCACTCAGCCTCTTTTCTAGTTTCTGCTAAAGCTGACTACAAATTAGTTGAGTGTGTAATGCATATTTATTTCATAGATTTCCAAGAAACTGCACCTCTTCCAAGAGTAAACATTGAACCAGAAGTAGATTTGTTATCTCTAATACTCGATATCTAACTAGAACCGGTATATCCTTTTAATATAGTAGAAAATTTGGAATAATGTAAACCTAAATTCTTAGTTTTCTTAAGATAACGAAGAACTCTACCAATAGCTTTCCAATGATCAACACTAGGATTACTAGTAAATCTACTTAATTTACTAACAACAAATGTAATATTTGGTCTAGTATATTGTATAATATACATAAGGTTACCACTAGTACTAGCATATTCCAAGTTGTGCTACTACTCTTCCATCATTCTTGACAAGCTTAATACTTCGGTCAAATGGCATATTATCCTCTTTAAATTTTAAGTTATTGGAGTTATTCAACACTTTCTCTATATAGTGGGATTGGTTAAATATATAACCTCCACTATCTCTTTTTAATTTTGATGCCCAAGATAGTACAACTGGCCTAGGATCTTTCTTTTTGAAAGTAAAAGATAGAAACTTCTTAGTTTCTTCTATACCTTTCATATTATTACTCACAATCAACATATCTTCAGAATATGAGCCCACAAAAATAATATAATTATCACATACTTTCGTATAAAAATATTTATCAGCAGTGTTATGAACAAAATGGAAAGTATAGCAGTATCGAACTTTTTATGCCATTATTTAGGAGCTTGTTTTAGACCATATAGATATTTTACTAGTTTACACAATTTATGTTCATTCTCAGGTAAAACGAACCCTTCTGGTTGTTCTATATAGATTTCCTCATCGAGATCTCCATTTAAAAATGTTACTTTCATATCTATTTGATGACCATAAAGGTCATGAATTGATGCAAAAGTAAATAAAATTCTAATTAAAGTAATTCTTGCTATTGGTGCATAAGTGTTAAAGTAATCAATTCCCTCCTTTTGTCGAAATCCTTTGACTACTAATCTTGCTTTAAATGTATGTAAAGTACGATCAGTATGATACTTTCTTCTAAACTTTCTTCTAAATACCTATTTACAACTATTAGGTTTTGGGCTGGGAGGTAAATCAACAAGTTCCTATGTGTGGTTTGACATAATTGAATTCATTTTATTATTGATAGCATCTTTCCAAATAGTAAAATCTCTTGAAGATATAGTTTCTTTATAAGTTTTAGTATTCTCCTCAATTTGATAAATAATAGATATCGTTCTTATGACTTTCTCCCTATTTTCTTCTACTAGATAGAAAGAATTAAATTGAGAGTCTATTTCATCAAGTCCTAATCCTTTGATTTTCAGATTTTTTTGCTTTTATAAGGCTCACATGATTGCTTACCAACTTCAGAAGATTGTTCCTCAAGTGACCTTCCACTAATTTGAGTTTCAATTTGAGATTTATTTCCTGAATTAAATAAATACTCAAAGAACTCTACATCTCTAGATTTCGCTATCACATTTGACTTTAAGTTTAAAATTCTATATGTCTTGCTATTTGTAGCATCTCCAAAAAAAGTACACTTAATCCCTCTAGGACCCAACTTGATCTTTTTTTAATCATTATTCTTACAATAAGCAATCATTCCTACACCTCGAAATATCCTATATTGGGTTTCTTCTTTTCCATAACTCATATAGAGAGATTTTTTTTTTTTAAGGAATTCTATTAAGAATATGATATGCAGCATGAAGTACTTCGACCCATAAATTAAATGGCAATTTTACATTTAATAACATAGTATTTATCATCTCAGAAAAAGGTCTTTTTTTTTGAGCTAAACTATTTTGTTGAAGTGTATATGGTGCTAATTTCTCATATAGCTAATTTCTCATATATTATGCCATGTTCTTCACAATATACAATAAACTCACTAGAAAAATATTCTCCACCTCTATCTTTTCTAAGAATATTAATCTCTCTTCCTAATTGATTTTTAACCTCAGCTTTATAGATTTTAAACGCATTGAAAGCCTCATCTTTTTTATGTTTTATCAAATAGACATAAGTGCATCTAGAACTATCATCAATAAATGTAATAAAATATCTATTACCATCTCTAGTTAACCTGCTATTCAATTCAGAATGTATAAGTTCTAGTAACTCAGTTGATCTCTCAACACTAGAAAAAGGTTTCTTTACCATTTTAGATTTAACACATATTTCACATTTCTTAAATTTGTCAACATCACATGAAAATAAACCACATTTAGTCATTCTTTTCATAGTGCTCAAACCAATACGTGCTAATCTACCATACCATAAAGAAACAGAATCAACCATATAAGTAGAAGAAACATTCTTATTATTAATAGCATTGTCAACAATACATAATTTGACTATTCCATCACAAGAATAGCCTTTTTCCAATAAAGGTACCATTTCGGAACGGAATTAATTTCTCCAATTCATACGCAAATTTAATCTCAGGTTTTCTCAATAAGTCCATAATCATTGGATTTCTACTTATATCAGAAACATGTAGTATATTGGCTAGAGTTATTTTCTTTCTAAAAGTGGAGATAAGTTCCACATTTACTTTATCATACACTTTGGAGTGTCCTTCACTCTTTATTTGAATTTCTTATCCATCATTCATATCTTGACAAGTTTTGAATAAAGACCTATCATAGAAAACATGAATAATGGCACAAGTATCATACCATCAACCTAGTACTTTGCCATGAACAGTATTGATTTTGCTCATAGTAGTGATAATCTCTTCATTATTTTCAATGATGTTTACTTTGGTTGTTGTATCTCCATCAAATTTCTTTCAAAATCTACATTTTCGGGCATAATGGCCCAGTTTGCCCTAACATAGCAATCTTCATTTTTCTTGTTGTTGTTTTAGGATCTCTTGAATTTCCTTTGATTCTTTTTTGGAGCAAAAGATCTTCCTTTGTTTTTGTTGCCTTTATTTGCCTGATTGGGCTTACTCGCAGCATTGGACTTAGACTTGCTATCATAAGAATGGGAATTATCACTCTTATCTCTTTTCCTAAATTCCTCCTCGATTCAAAAATATTTTTGTATTTGTTCCAAAGAATAGTCTTTAAAACTATGGAAAAAAAATTTCCTATATCTTTTCAAAGATGGTGGTAATTTTACAATTATTGCACTAACTTGGAAAGATTCAGGAAGTTCAATCTTTATAGCCCTCAGGTTATTGATAATAACTTGTAATTCATACACTTGAGACAGAATTGGTTTGTCATCAACTATCTTAAAATCAAAATATTTCGAGATTAGAAATTTCTTTGTACCTTCTTCTTTTGCCTTGTATTTGTATTTAAGTGCATTCCAAATCTCTCTAGTAGACTTGTTGTGGGTGTAAAGATTGTAGAGACGATCAGAAAGCATGTTAAGGATGTGACCACGACATAAGAGTTCATATTCTTCACACTTGAGTCTTTCAGTCTTGACATCATCTGTGTCTTTGTCAAATGATCATGGAATTGGTGCAAGATTTGAATCTAGCACATAGAAAATCTTCAAAGCAATAAGGAGGAACTTTAGTTTGTCTTGCCATAAAATGAAGTTCATCCCATCAAAACGATCAAGCCTCATAAATTCTTGGTTCATCATCTTGATAGTTGAAAGAGTGGATTCAGCCTCCATCTTCAATAAATAACGCTTTAAGATTGTTAGGAAAATACTGAACAGTAGAGGCTTGAGACATGTAAAATTATGCTTTCTTTAAAACATTATTTGCCCCTTCTAGATTACTTGAAGGGAATGCACAAGCAAATAGCTTCTAAGATATAACAAGCCATAGAGAAATTCTTATACTAAGTAAAAGTGAAAGAATTAAAAGTTTGGAAGTAAGAACACTTTTAAATTCTGAAAAAACTCTCAAAGGAACTCAGAAAATTAATTTTTAGTTAATTATTTTCGTCCACAAATGTGTGCCTTTTATTATATTTTGGTGTACAATTGGGTCTATTGTAAAAAAACACAACTCTTAAGATACATGTTCTAAAAAAAATGCAATTTTTCTATATTATATAGGTGGCGTAGTCCCGCTTGAGGCTTGTGTGGCCCACAGACCTCTTTGGAATTTGGTGTAGCCTAGTTGCGCGAGTGTGCTAAAGCCTTGTGCAGCGCTACCATGCAATAAATCTTGCGCTGTTGTGCAAGGTCCCTTCCTCCTCATTGTTATATTTAAACAATGAAAACAATTCTAATAAGAAGAATCAATTCTAATAATAGAGGTGTCCCAATTATATGGAGTCTAATCATAAATGTCTAATGTAAAAATCTTAACTTTTTAAAGATATTCTAATAATTTTTAGCCTAAGAAAAATAATTAAAAAATAAAAATAAAAATAATATTTTATATAAGTGATGGAACCTACTTCATCTTTAAATGCAACACTCCTCTCTTCCTCACCCAATATCCTCTTTCTCTCTCTGGTTTTTCTCTCTTTTCTTCCTCCTTCAACCATGGCCAAATCACCAACTTCTCTTTTCTCTTTGTGCATAACCACAAGGAAACAATTATCATGAGCCTCGCCACCTTACTCCTTGTCATGCCACCTTCAAGATCTGACATCTTCCTACTTAGTTGGTTGTTGGAATACGGAGTTACAAGTGGTCAAACTAGGCTAAACGACCATAAAATGAAAATGACAGTGCAATTTTCTAGCATCACTGTGCCGCTGTCCGGCCACCTGGAGGGTTTTCATTAGTCTCTTTCGACTTATCTCATCACGAGCTTCAATTCAAGATCTTTCTCACATCCCCGTTCATTACTGGTAAGCATTCCATAATTTTCAACATTTTTGTAGCTGGTTTGTGTCAATTTCATAATTATTTTATGAAGTTATTTTTATGATCATAAAAGTTATATAAGTTGATAGAGGAGATTGAATCAGGAATAAATATGGTAGTATTGTATTGAATCGAATCAAAATCTGGTTTAAGAGAAATCTTAAATTAAAAATGTGATATTTTTTAATTCAGGATAAAAGTGATAATTTTGCAAATTGAATAGTACTGGACTGAAGTTCGTTACTGTTCTGATTTGGCCTTTCGGCTGAGGTTAGAAAATTGTTATTTTCTGAATTATTATTGCAAAAATGACATTTGTTAAAAACTATTATTGAATTTGACACTTTTTCAAATATTTTCGAAATGATATTTTCTTAAATAATTTTGTGATAATAATAATTTCTAAAATATTTCTAAAAAGTGATATTTTTGTAAATAATTAGCAAAAATAATATTTTTCTAAATAATTTAGAAAAATAGACATTTTTCAAATTATTTCCAAAAAGAGACATTTTTATAATTCTCGGATTTAAAGCCCGTTTAAGGCTTGGATCTCAAAATCAAATTCTAATTTCAAATTTAGAATTAGTGAAGTTGAGAAATGAATTTTGATATATAATATCGCTATATTTCGAAATTGTACAAATTCCAAGACTCGTGAATAATATTGCTTTGTCTTCCACAGGACGAGTCCTATACTGGGACCCACTTTTGACAAAGTATATGTCTAACTTATCATTTTTGGGTGCTCTAAATTCAGTGGTGACCTCTGTTTCTCTATTTGAGACTCCAGTGGAAAAGTCACTTTCCCAAGTGGACTTACCAGTATCCCAAAATGGTTATTTAAATACCCAAATGACCAACGGGAGTTTCTTCAAGCTTTTTTTGCTTGTTACAACTACCATATTGAGGTAAGAGTTTAATTACTGAATTATATATATATATATATATTGATTTATAATTGCATTAAAAGTTAGTTTTAAAAAATTGTGATTTTATGATGGATTAGCAAATTGTTAAAAATTGTTGGATTATACTGAGGTTAGACTATATAGATTTTTATACATATTTTTATATTGTGATTATGGGTCTAAACAACAGTGTGCTGCCCATGTACAGTAAATCCCAGAATAATGCCAAATTGGATTTTTAAAGTATGATATGATTCTTGGATACATAGTTATTGTGAACGGTTATGTGTTGTACATATCATAGGATCACACGTGAGATATATCTTAGGCATCGCAATGTTTAGTGGGCGGCCAGTATCCTTTCCCTCGGTGAGAGCCCGTAAACCAGTGTAGGTTTTTTCTCATTATTCTCATTCGGTAGGTGTAGGCATTCAGTTGTCCCTCTAGTTCGGTAGACTTAGATACATGGGTATTACCCTGGGTTTCTGGGATAGGTATCAGGTAGAGAGTACTTAGTACATATATTACGAGTTACTCTGGTTCGTGACGAGAGGATGTGAGCTCATTGGATGGGACAATTTATGATATGTATAATTATGTGTACTTAGTTTTAATTTTGAATATGTGATTATTTTAGATATCAATTGTTTTATATACTTGGTTTATAAATAGATTTTTGGAGAAAAAGTATTAACCATGCAGGTTTGGAAAAATCGCATCCATTCAAAAAAGTAATTAAATTTCTACTGAGCATGTGAATGCTCACCCCCCTACTTTTTCCACTTTTAGGTATTTATCTATTTGTTCTAGTAATTTCGGCGGTCAGATAAGCTGCGTAGCTTATACTTACTTTCATACTCTACTTCCCTAATGAGTATCTATTCTCTGTTAATCCATTTTTCTTAGTCAAATTTATTTAGCTAATAGTGGTGTATATACTAAGTAGATGTATGAGGACAATTTTGCTATTAAATTGAATTCTTAGAAATAGAAATGATTTTATATAAATTATTTAGACATTGGACCCATTTTATTAAACTTCATGATTTTAAATAAAATTTTCTAAATAAAGTAAATAGAATCCCTCCAAATATTAAGTGTATATTTTCTAGAGAAATTAAAATCAAAGAAAGGATTCCTATTTTTGAATTTTACCTAATTTTGAGGAATAGAAATTAAATTTTCAAATATTAAGTTTTCTAGAATTTTGTAAAAATCATTATTTATTATTGGTTATTATTGTCTCAACTTAAAATTACTAAAAGTCACGGTTTTGGAATTCTACGCATATCGTTACTTATATATATATATATATATATGGTCGCCAATCCAATAGGTATTTTTTTTCTTTACCTATGGGTAGGTATTTTTTTTTTAGCCGTTGGATCACCATTAGGTGATCCATTGGCTATAATGAAGTGCATAAAAAAACGTGCATCATTAATGTTCTTTCTCTCTCTTACTTTTTATAATAAAAAAATGTACATGCTAAGTTTTTATTGGCCAAATTGATACCTATTCATAGGTAAAAAAAAAAAAAATACCTACTGGATTGGTGCCCTATATATATATATATATATATATGGTTGCCAATCCAATAGGTATTTTTTTTCTTTACCTATGGGTAAGTATTTTTTTTTTAGCTGTTGGATTACCATCTAATGGTGATCCAATGGCTATAATGAAATGCATGAAAAGACAAGCATCATTAATGCTCTTTCTCTCTCTTACTTTTTACAATAAAAAAATGTACATGCTAAATTTTCATTGGACAAATTGATACCTATGCATAGGTAAAAAAAAAAAATACCTACTGGATTGGTGCCCTATATGTATATATATATATATATATATTAATATATATCAGTGATTTTGTGTGACAAGATCAAATATATTACATCAATTGATGGTAAGATCTTCGACATTTTTTCACTGTGTCTAGATAGGTTGAGAAAAAGTAGCTATATATATATATATGGGAGTTTTTTTTTTTGAGTTGATATATATGGGAGTTGGAATAGGAATAAATGTAGGCATCAGTATTGGAACGAAAGTATGTGAGGTTATAGTTAACTTTTTATTGTAGAGTACATTCAACTTAGTTAAATGTAGCTATCAATGGAAAAATAGAAAAACATTATTGAAAATTAACTCTCCTTATTATCTTACATTCTATATATCCAATTGTTAACTGTAGTATATGATAATTTATATTGCAGTGACTTGTGTATCAATTAAGTTGACAGTCGCTTTATAGTAATCTAGCACTATATAGTTAATCACGGGTTTACTAATTTAAATCAAATGAATTGATGTATTCTTCTGCTGGCCGAACTCATGAGCACATACTTTCATAAGTATACAAGAATATTTTTATTACCTTACCTCTATATAATTAATTAACAGAGTACATTAATATATTTAAAATGTGAACTGTGTCATTCCTTTTACGAGTACTACAACAAACTATAGCAGCACAAGAAAACATCTGAGAAACGTACAGTAGAAAACCGATCTAATTTACTATAAATGTAAAATCCCAAAATTTATAAGGGTAAATAAGTAATTTTGGTGCAAAAGGGTATTTTGGTAATTTTTTATTTCGGATTTAATTAAAAAAATCTGAAATATTTGATTTTAAATTATTGTAGTTGAATCTGGACAATATAAGATCCAGGTACGTTGGGGCAAAAATGGAGAAAAAATTAAAATTGAGGACTTAAAAATAAATAAGAAAAGGACTAAAGTGAAAAAATCTTTTGAATTTGTAGCTAAAGTGGAATTTCAAAAAGTTATTCGGTCAAACCAGAGACTGACACGTGTCCCACTATCTACAGTTTTCAAAAATTGCCTATTAATCCCTCAAGTTCTCTTTCTTTCCCCCACAAAGTCCCTGGCCATTTTCAAAATCCCATCCCCATTGTACTGTTCATCCAAAGTTGCTCCGACCACCGTACCGTCCGACGAGCTACCCAGCACCCTCGCCCAGCTGCAACAAAGCAGCAGTAGCCGTCACCGCCTCATTCCCTAGCTGGAGGACCGAAATCTAGCTACTTGAAAGTTCCGCCACCTTCTCGGTTTTTCTGCCACCATTTCGCCATCCGACGTCCATTCACCTCAACTTCAGTACCGTTGAACTCGTCTCAATGTTGCCAATCTTTTCTGACCATCCACGACCTCTAACTCAGCTCTGGTGAGAATCTCGCCACTGTAGCAATTTTATAATATTTAATTTTGTGGTATTTTCTTAATTATTTTTGAATTGAGATATTTTACCTGTGAAAATTATACCAGTGAAAGAGGAGATTGAAACAAGAAAACTTATAGTTTTGAAGTGTTGAGACGGATTTTGGGAGTGAATTAATTTTCGAATTGAAAAAAATGGTATTTTTCTAATTATTTCCCAAAAGTGATATTTTTATAATTTTCAGATTTTTGAGCGCATTTAATTCTAGGGACCTTGAAACTGAGTTCTGACTTCGAATTTGAACTCAGTGAGGTTGTGACATGAATTTTGATATAAAATATCATTATTTTCTGAAGTGGCACAAAAATCGAGAAAATAGCTCGTGAATTGCACTGTTTTGCGTGTCACAGGCTAGTCCCACACCGGGACCCATTTTCGACAAAATTTATGCCTAACCCAATATTTTTGGGTACTCTGAATTCAGTGGTGATGGTCATTTCTCAATCTGAGGCTCTGTTTGAAAAGTCAACTTTTCAAGTGAATGTGATAGGATCCAGAAACGACTGTTTGAACAACCAGCTGATCAATAGAGGACTTTTCTAGCGTCACCATCTCGTTATAACTACTAAGTCGAGGTAAGGATTCGATTACTTGATCTTCAAATTGGTTTAATTTTAAATTTTATATATTTTCAATAAATATAAAATTCCGTGAAATAATTTATAAAAAATTTTGTTTTTGTCCATTTTTGACCTGATTTGATCTATAAATTACATGGAAGGCACGTCACACTAGTTGACGTGTCATATATATTGTTTTGGATTATTTTCTACAGGAAATTAGATTTTTGGGTATTGATTAAAAAAAATAGTTATTATAATGCCGAAATATTTAGAAAATCCAAAATGGTTTGAGAACTCTGTTTTGAGGACTAAAAGTGATTTGATTAAAGAATACTGCATGGTTATATTGCGATTTTATGGAAATAGTGCATATTCTTATTCTGTCATTCATATAGCATTTGCATGCACTCACATACTTACGCAGCCATCAGACTTACGATACCCACATAGGGTGATTGGATTTACGGCGCCTCTTTAGGTGGTTCGGACTCACGAGTGATCCACTAGGACACTTCGGGCATCATGATTACATATATGGATATATAATGGCTTGAATAGATATGTACTGAATTTAATAGATGTTTTACAATGGTTTTGAATGTTTGAACCGTTGGACTATGATTTTCATTTGAGTTTTATAAATTATTTTAAATGGAATACTAACCATGCAGGGCCTTCAATGTGAGTATGTTTTCTTACATATAAAAACTTGTAATCGATTATCTACTGAGTATTCACGTGCTCACCCCCCTTATTTATTCCCACTTTCAACTGTTGATTTATTTTGGGAAAATTGTCTTGGTGATTTGTCAAGGTTGTTTGGCACATGTGTGTCGTTTCTCACATCTTTATTAGTTGGTCCGTACTCTGTATCATTTTTCTTTCTAAGTCAAATTTATTTAGCTAATAGAAGTATATTTACTAAGTAATGTATAAGGATGATATTGCTATTAAATTCGTACTTAGAAACACAAATGATTCTATGTAGATTATTTGAACAATGGACCTAAGGTTTTAATTTGACTCATTTTTCTAAATATTATGAATTTAAAAATGTTTTTAAATTATTATGTAGATTTTTCCTCCAAATTTTAAATAATGGATTCCCTAAAAAAATTAAAATTAATGAAAATTTTCTAAATAATTAATTAGAATTCCTCGTAACTTTGAGTGGAGTATTTTCTTGAAAATCTATATTAATGACTGGTTTTCTTAACTTGAATTTTACTACTTGTGAGAAGTATAATTCTAAATCTCTAATACTCGATTTTCTAAAATTTTGAAAAAATATTGTTTATCATTGTTTCAACTAAAAATTACTAAAAGTCACGGCCTTAAAAATATACATGCACCAATTAAATGAAAACGGATTATACGCTGGAAGAGTGCAAAACCAATGTGTAAGACATTTTGGTTTCCCGTGTAGAAATTATACATGAACCATTAGGCTGGTCGAATGAGTACTTGATCTTGGTACCTCTTCATTATTAATTGACAAAACATACTCATCAATGGCTGGTACCATTTCCGGAGAAGCCTGACCACTAGAAAGCTCAATTGTACCATGCTCCCCCATTACGACAGGCGAGTTTGATCCGGTGTGGACCGTATAACTCGACGGACTTGGAGGGCAGTTGGTGTGCATTGTCAAGACCACAACGTCCGTTCCATGAACGCTGTCGTTTCCATCTTTGAGTTGGCTCTTTCTAAAGGTATGGGAGCTAAGATCTTTCTCGTCAAAGCTTCTAAAAATGATCCCAAGTCTTCTCCGTACCGAGTCTCTTGAATCGAACAAGATTTGCTTGTGCTTGTGAAGGAACATAATCACAAAGATTATGAGAGCTGATAATGAGGAAACGCCGGCTATGATGAATAGGCCCCAAAAGCTGCCAAGGCTAAGACTATCAGATGAGACGCTGGGATTGGAGTCTGAACATGTGTTTTGCTCCAAATTGAACCATTTGTTCTCGATATTCTTCATGTCGTCTCCCTCGGTAACATTAAGAATGGCCATTGAAACATCAGCTACAAGAGGAGAACCTTTTGGGAAGACCTAAATAAGAAAAACAAAAAAGAATTTCATTGGTAATTTTAAAAAAAAAAACATTATTTACTAGTATATATTAATGTAATCAAAAATAGATGAGTAAAAATTATCACGTAACAGTATGAGACTCAGTTCGTAGCTTTCTCTTTTTTTTTTTTTTTTTTACCACGTGACAACTATTTAAACTGTCTTCACCAAACTTGTGCTATATATAAGAGTAATATATGATCAATGATATTTCTATAGCTTAATTATTTTTAATAGATTATAAATTCACGTATTGAGAAACTCATAATCAAAGATTATGACACGAATATTGACACAATTAATTTCAAATGAGGATTTTGATTAGTTGTTGTGATGTGAATTTTCATATTATATATGTATGAACACTATTCCACTATGTAATTTTTTTAACCTATTTATAATAATTTTGTCTAATTAAAATTAATTATATACGTTTTTTCGAACATTAAATAATATATACAGCTTTTCATGTGTGTCTTTCTAACTACTCAAATTATTGTATTATTATAACTGTTAGATAAATGATCCAACAGTTAAAAAAATATATTTATTTTATAAATAGATTAAAAAAAAATAGTTATTGGATTGGAAATATATATATATGGGTTAATCACGTAAAAATACCATATTTTTTGAACTTCTACAAATTAATAAGATCACTTTTTAGATTCTGCGAATTAATACCCTCACATTTACGATTTCTATAAATTAATACTCTCACTTTTGAATTCTGCAAATTAATACCTTGACATGTATAATTTCTGTAAATTAATACTCTCAACTTTTGTTTTTTTTATATATTTATACTATGAGTAAATTAAAAGATGCAAACAACACTCATTAACTTATTAAAAATATTTAGATATTAGTTTATTATCGAAAATTAGTTTATAACTATTTTTTTTATTAATTGC
Source organism: Parasponia andersonii (assembly GCA_002914805.1). Lineage (NCBI taxonomy): Eukaryota > Viridiplantae > Streptophyta > Magnoliopsida > Rosales > Cannabaceae > Trema > Trema andersonii. The sequence goes on from JXTB01000035.1 coordinate 704,375, forward strand.
TAGAAAAACACATTTTTTTACCTCTCATGTTTCTTTTTTTTATTTTATAATTAACTACTTTTACTTCTTATTCTAATTTTTTACTTTTATTTTTTAAATGAAAAGTGAAATAGGCTAACTACAAATATTTTTTCAGAAATTTTATTATTGTTTAATAAGTTTTAATTAAGTTGATTATGGCTTCTACTATCTTTTTATTATTAAAATCAACTAATTGGGCGTTAAGGTTATAAATTTATAGAAATTTCAAATGTTAAGGTATTAATTTACAAGAATTTTAATTGTTAAAGTATTAATTAACAAAATTCAAAAGTGACAGTATTGTTTTGCAGAAATTCAAAAGTCAAAGTATTATTTTGCGAAAATTTAAAAATGAAAGTATTATTTTATAGACATTTAAAATTAAGGATTTTTTTGCAAAAAAGTTAAAACTCAAGGTATTTTAATATTATTATACCTATATATATATATACATAGAATGCCAATCCAATAATTTTTTTTACTTATCTATAGATTTTTTTTTTTTAATTGTTAGATCATAATTTTTTGACTACCATAATTTAAGTAGTTGGGGAAAAAAATTAATAAAAATAAATACCACTAATTTAATACTTTTATCTCTCTAATTTTTATCATACTGCCTAGTGGGTTTTAATTAAGTGAAATAATACTTATGGACAGATAAAAACAAAAATTCATTTGGAATTGGTATATATATATATATATGCTCAGAGGGAGAAAACAAGAGACTTACGAAACCGAAGCCAGCAGTTTTGAAAATTGGGCCAATCATTGTATATTTTTTGGAGCAGTATCGTGCAAGAAAAAGCCTCATATTTGGGGTTTCGTCTACAACAGCACCAATGCCACCCTTTGAGGTACCTAATGACAAAAGCTCGTCACCTTCTTCGGCGGATTTAAAAGGCACAATCCTGGAATCTGGAAAACCTGTTTGTATCAACAGCCCATACACAAAAGAGTTTCCCAAATACCCAACTTTTTCCCCTCTCTGTAGGAGTTGGTTTATGTCCGTAACAGTTGGCTTCAGCTGTTCCACCGTTAAAAGTGACGTTAAACTAGCCGTGTAACTTTGAGTCAATATTAGGACCACAAACACCCATATGATCACTACGAACCTCGCCAAATTGCTCACCACTCTCTCCCCTGTAAATCCAAACTATCATTAGAAAAATCATTAAATAAATTCCACAGACATCGATCATTGTAAAAAAAGAACGTAATTTGTTAAATAATTTGACTAATTTTTTTTTTCTATTATATAACTTGAACGATTGACATCTCATTTACAATTAATTGATAGGCAAAAGGGGGGGAAAGAAGAAAAGCATACAGTTTATGGTACGTAGTGCCAGTACCACATACATATATTAACAGAAATGTGCGATCCGCTTAAAAAATTTATAAATAAGACCCACATTGTGTGTTGGATATATGAAAACAAAAGTCTTATACATATGTTGGCTAGAGATGAGAATATAACAGGTTCGTAGAGTTTGAATTACTTCTATGAATTGGTTAGCTTTTTGAGATGTAATTAATCTTAACAATGTGCGTACCCGGCGAAGCCGGCACCACAACTTAATTATAGTTGTTTCCCTTTCTATATAGCAAATGTTTTTTAGTTGAGAAATTTATGCATGGTATCTTTTTTTTAAAACTTATTTCATAAATTCCTGTTTTCAATTTTTTTTCCAAAATATTCATTTTTGTGATCCATTTTTCATATGCAAACTATGAATGGCCCATATTTACAAAGTAAATTTTATTTATAAAGTACACATTTTATGTGTAAAATATGAACAATATATATTTTAAAATATGTGCTAATTTTTAGTATAATTATTATTCATAAAATGTATATTGCGACGTTTGATGTGTAAAATAATGATGTTCTACATTTCTCTAAAAAAAATACATAAAAACGAGTATTTACGAAATAAAAATAAAAAATAGATATTTATGAAAATATGATTTTGAAATCGAATATTTATGAACTTTTATCTTTTAAATTACTGGTGCTCATCCATGGAAGATATGTATGGATTTATTACTTTCTCATTTATATTGCACTAGCTAGCTATATAGTACGGAGACAAAATTAATTAAAAATAAGATAATGATAGGGAATATTTACTATGCGCGAAAACCATGGTTGAGAAGGAGAACCAAAAGCTTGTCCCGACTTGATGTAAGGGTGGTCCTCGAAAATCTTCGTTTATTCGGTGTTCAAGAACCCAAACGACAAAACCAATGAAGACGAAGAAACAAAAACTGGTGACCCATAGGTCCCAAGTCAAAGGCTTCAAGAAAACCCAAGCACTTTTTCTCTTATTGTCTATCATTGGCACCACCATTACTACTCCAGATTCAGTGTATGGCAATGTGAAGTCCACAAATTGGGACCTGTTTGCTCTAATTGTCGAGTCTGCCACAACCGCATCGTAATTCTGCCATGAAGTAATTAATAAATTTGTGAATAAATTAATTTAAAATCATGATCACTTGTCACAATTAACATATTTTATTTATGCAATTTGTATAAGGGTTAATGTATAGTCTTGATTTTAAAATGTGGTGGCCGGTACGATTTTTGGTCCACCATTCGTCGAAATTCCACCGTGCATGATCAACTAAAATGTTGAAGTGATTATAAACAAAACAAATAAAAACAGATTATTATATAAAAAATACCATATAAGAGTAAAAATTCAAGAATGAAGTTATAAATCATATCAAAGGTCTTTAACCCAAATAAAAATTTAGTGTAATTCGATTATATTTTTTTTCCAAAATAAAAAAAAGCAAAACATGCTTCCAATATATATGTATGCATAAATATATGATCTTACCCCAAGATATACTTGATGGACCAAGTCATCATAAGTGCCGGCGCTCGCACCATTAGGTTTTGCGAAGGGAAAATAGTCGTACGGAAGAGCATATGGTAAAGCTTTAACTGCAGCCTCAAAGACATCAATGGTGAAGCCCGTGGCATCCGAAATGTTAGTAATAGGATCATAATTGACCACTTTTACAAACTCCCTAAAACCAGCTTTTACCGGAATTCCAATTCTCAACCTCTTCCCATTTGTCGGAATATCCCAACCTTTGGGAGGAAAAATAGCATCCCCTGGCCATATAATAGGTCCTAGATTCGATCTCGAAGTCGAATATTGGACCGCGTTACTCGAATTGGATAACGTTCTTGTCAGCCCATTTTGCTGTGTCCAAAACCCAATCGTCCTTCCCCCAACACCGTTCACATTCAGTAGTTGAAACGTGGACGTTTCCAATTGCCCATTGACCAAGCTGAAATTTCCAGCTATGCCTCTAAAACTTGTACCTGATAAGGCCTTCCATAATTTTGGACCATTTGGTGACACCCCAAAACTATCAAGATCCGTACTACTCGAGTTCTTATTAGCATTGGGTGTAGTAACATTATGTAACGTTTTATTAATATCACTCCCAATTTTCTCGACCGCCAAGGCTAAAGCATAGACCGAATCATAAGCCCATAAGCCCATTACGTTGAGTCTGGCATCTAGAATAGTGGGATTCTCTATTTGGAATTTACTTTTCCACCTAACTTGGAAACTGTCTAGCTCTTTTGTTTGTGGGACAAAGCTCTTAATTCCTATAACGCCTTGCATTGAATTGATTACCGAAGGATCCAATGAGCCTAAAAGATCGGTGAAATCTTGTGTTATGATCCAAACAAAGCCTTGATCCATCATTCCAATCTCGTTTGCCTTGGCTAAAAGCCTTGACCCTAGGTTGTACCAAATGTGTACAACAAAGACTCTAGTTTGCATTGTCATGAGCTTGTAAAGCTCCGTGGTGATTTGATCGTCAGTGGCCAAGGGCGGAATGGCACTCCGGTAGGGGACTTTGGCGTCGACGTCTTCTAAGGCGTCGACTAAATAAGGAATGATTCCTTCGCCGAATTCGTTGGCCGTGTAGATGGGAACAACTTCCCGCCATCCGAAAGCTTTGACTATGGAACTAATGGCTTTGACTTGAGATGAGTCATTGGGGGCTGTTCGGAAAAAGTATGAGCTTTGACTCGGATTACTTGTAAGAGTAGGGCTTGAGGCGGAAAAAGATAGAATTGGCACTTGAGCTTCTTGTCCTAAATCGATGATGAATTTGGCTTGAGTTGATTTTTGTGGCCCTAGGATTGCTTGCACTTGCACGTTTTTTATGAGGTCCAGAACTGCGTTTCCAGGGAGAAAATGTTAAATATATATAAATATAGTACATTGTGATTATTCGTGTGCGTTGATGAATGGTCATTGAGATTAAACAAAGTACTGATCAAGACATTATTATATGAGGAGTAAATAATATCAAAATTTCAAGGAAAACAAAAAAAAAATAAGAAAACAAGTAGTATGACTTATATGAAGCATTCCAATGTACTGTTGAGCTACCTACATCTGTAATTCAAATACGATAAAAATAAATGAAATAACGATAACCTATATTATAATAAAAAGAATTACGGTTATATATATACCAAATATTAACAAAGAATAGAAATTAAATCGTTATTAGACTGCATTGTTAATATTTTGGTTATTTTTACTTAAATGGTCATGAGGAACACGTACTTGAGCATGAATATTCTAACCTTCATTCAGTTTAATTATTAAACCTTACTTTCCTGAAAGCGACCAATTAAGTGCATACTAGGACTCCTCCTCAAACTAAACGATTTAAGCTGTAAATATATAACTAGGATATCGATTTTATCTAATCTGCTCTTTGTAATTGTTTTGTCCGTGTATGCACATGTTTTTTGTTTTTTCCCCTTCTTCTCTTTAATTTCTTTTCTCTAGTTTTTAACAAAAGAAGTAATTCCTCCGCCTCCAATATTGACAAACTCGCAAACTATCCTCGCCTAAAATCTGGACTGAGGAGAAATTGCTCCAGTTATAATGAATTCATAATTATCAAAGAGAAATTAAGCTAATCAGCTGTACAAATCTTCATTAACTATATATCTTACATATATACATTTACATATATATATATATATTCCATATTTCTATGTACACATATAAAAAACATTAGAGTCGGAGAGAGAGAGAAATAAAGTTAGAAATATATGATATGTACCTGCGGCGGCAGCAGCAACGACATCTGAGTTGGAGTCCCTAGTATTGAGAAGAAGTCTAGTCTTAAAGTTGGAGTGAGAAGCGTAAAATTCGGAGAGGGCCAAATCGATGCAACTTAACCAAATCTTGGCAACCGGAGTTTCGAGGTCAAGAACGACACCAACTTTCACCGGAATTGTGTCGTTTTGGGCCACCACTATGGTCGTCATGAACATGTGCATCCATGTTGAACAAATAACTAGAAATGACCAAAATCTGCTCATCAAGAATATAGGATTCTTCTTCTTCTTCGTCAATATCTTCGAATCTTTTCAAAAACCGCTTTTCAGCATCTTATTCTCCTCCTTACGCAACAACCTTCCTCTATATATAAATATATATACATACATATAGACAAAAAGCTCTAATTTGAAAGTCAATTTTTTTAAGTAAAATATTCAAGGCGCGGAAGAACCTGTCCACTACGCTAGAAGAAAATAACTGGGGAATCTTACTATATTAATCTTGAATATATATATATATATATATATATATATTAAAATTATCTCGTCACCAGTATTAAAAAAGAAACATTAAATAAAACCAAAAAAAAAACATATTAATTAGCACCATGAAAAATAATTAGGTACAGATAAATATATTCGAACATACATTTTTTTTTATATGGCACAATAAACGTCATGAAAAGCATTGAGTTGAGATCTTTCAACTAATTTGATATTATGATATTTGTCAAAGATATTTCTCATATTTTTCCTCCTCTACTTATGGATGTTATTTCTTTCATGGTCACGGCCGTTTACTTTGACCAACTCAAAGTATATTAACGTATAAATATAACATCAAGATATGTTACTAAATTATTTAACAATGAAAGCTGGAAATGAACAATTAAAGTTGTCACTCTCTTTTTTTTTTTTTTTTTGGGCTAAAGAGGACTAACGAAGTTGTTACTTGTTACTGTTTACTCGTAGGTATAAATGGACTAGTAAACTTTACTTAATTACTGTTCAATTTTCTTTTTCGGGATTAATTTCTTAACCTATGGATCTATACATATTCCGCAACGCCTTTTTTAATGTTTAATTTTGAACCTAATTTCCTCACTCATACATAGCCCCTAAAAACCGTTTTTCCCGATTTGCAAACGCCTACGGTATGGATCCGATTGTCTGGAAATTTCCCAAAGCTTGAAGCATAGTACTATACTGATTATAATATCGATCTATAATGATGTAAGCTTAGTACAAAATTACGTTTCAGTATAAAAATAATGTTTTATTATTTAAATCAGTTCTTTTGGGCATTCTTCTTTTTAAATTATGTTGTATTATTCACATATATAGAGAGAGATATACACATATATGATGTATACATATGCTAGGAGCTAACTAGCTGTGGCCTGTGGGGCATTGACAATGCTCCTTGAGAACATCAACATTTTAATTTATGTAGACGGAGACATTCTAATTATGTTGATAAATTAACTTTCATGAGTCATTTCAACGTTTTATCTTAACCCAAGGATCTTTCTCCCATCTTAATATGACAACATCATATATAATACAAGCCATGTACATCATCAGTATGTTTAGAAAAATATAATTGTAGTTTTGTTTTATGCTAAAGACTGGCTCAAATGGGACAACTGTCAATATATATAGTGCTCACTATATAATCTCGTATTATTAATTAAAAATTAAACAAACTCCATAGAATGATAGAGTTCCATCATTATCATGAGTGTCATGTTTCTTTATTTTTACTAATATTTAAAGTCCTCAAATCTTTGGAGTTACTAACATCATCTCTACTCGAAGGTTACGCATTCAATTTTAGTTACGTAGTGCTTAAGGAGGACCAAGTCGTTAAGATAAGCTGCTACATTAATGGAAATTTCCTCGTGGATTCTTTTTGGGGGTGATATGTAATTATAACTAAGTTAATGACTATATATTCTGATTTTTCCCTAAAAAAAAGAAAAACTATATTTTCTGATTTCTCTAGTCTAGCTATACCAATTTGGCTTAGAGCTAGCATGCACGAACTAAAATGTTGTTAAAATATGGGAAACAAATTGTGAGTAATAAAAATAATAATTAAAATTAATTAAAAAAAAACAATTTGGACTCGGAATTTATACTAATTTATGAACAATGGGAAAATTTTATGTATGATACAATATTCAATGAAATTAGTAAAAATTCCTAGCTAGCTAGCTTTAAAAAAATAGTGCAAGCTGAATATTACTGCAACAAATTTCTAAGAGACCCAGCTAGCTACCTACCAAATTCATTCAATTAGACATTATTTTAACGCAGCCTATATGTATGAATGTGACTTGAGTAAAATCCACATGCGCCAAACCAAATCACAAGTTGGGAGAAGATTCTGATCAATTGCGACCAATTAAGAGGGAAAAAGACAAAAAAAAAAAAAAAAAAAAGAGATATCTTCTACAATGTAGAGAATCTATTAAGGGGTGACGGGTGTTGTAAGTTCTTTGTGATCACCAAGAAAAATTCAACCGTAATTAATGAAGTTTAATATGGTCATTGCATACATACGAAGTAGACGATACTTCTGTGCCGACGCGGATCCTTATATTCCTCTCCTCTCTGTCTAGCCAATAAACTTGTGACAAGTCATAAATTCTTTATTTCCTTAAAAAATATATGGGCTAACGTTAATTAATCGTTAGGCTCAAACGTAATCTTACCAAAATTAATTAAAAAAAAATTAAATTCAGGAAAGAAAGCACTAGCATGCTAGCTGTCGCTTTTCCCTCTCTCCTCAGCCCTTCGGATTCTTTCTCACCCAAAACACACCTATAGCCAGTTTCCATTGAAGAACATTCAATTTGTAGTTTATAACTTCTTTTGGTAACTTGATTGTTTTCCTTACATTTTCATTATACGATATCTTCTTGTCCATTTATGAATCTTTTCTAAATTGAATTTATATATGCTTCGAATCTTCAACCCAAGAAGAAAGGTAGTGCCTTGATTCTCTTAAGTGCTGATATAATAATCCCATATTATCTTAATCTTAGGCTCCACTTGAAATTTGGATTTTTTAAAGGAGAGAAAAAAATTTGAAAAGATTTTATTTTCTCTTATTTGAATTAAAATATTTCAAAAAAATAAAAATTTGATTTGATATTATTTTTTAGTAGGTAGACTGTTGATACATTAATTAGTAAAACTAAAAGTATCAAAATAAAATTTTATAAAATTTTAAGACAAATATTTTCTTTTATTTTCATGACTTTTTCTTTTTATTTTTTTTTCTTTCAAAATTCGGATTCCAAACGGAACCTTAATTTTCCAGTGGTCCAAGTCCGTGGCGTGACCAATTAGATATGAGAAAGGAGATGTGTAGGACTAATTTAGGCCAAAATGATTTTATTGTGTATTTTTTTAAAAAAAATAATATTTTTAAAAGTGTCAATAACATCTTGATTAGCGATATTATTTAGCATATTTTATTTTACTATTTTTCTAGTCACAGAGATTATTCGGCAAAGACAATATTAGTTGGCATAACTGAACACTAATTTGAGTTTCCAGTGGCCGAAGTCTGTGACCACTTAGATATGTGAGAAAAGGACCTGGATTATCTTCGGATGAAATTACTTTTTGTGCAATTTTTTTTTTTTTTTGAATGAGATTTTTAAGAGTGTCAAGGTAAAGAACTTCTTGATTATAAAAAAATCCTGAATAATAATTTTTTTTCATGATTTCTAAGTTTTTGGCACTCATAAAATTATCATTTTCAAAAAAATGCAAAAAAAAAAAAATTGTTTTGGAATACATTAGTCCTATCCATGTAATTTTCCCGTTAGATACTATAAAAGGAATTATTATAGGCTTATTTTCATTCCAGGGATTATGGGTATATAGTTGCTTGAAATTAATATATAATTAGTAATACTATCGTTATCTCGAGAATGAAATTATGTTTGTGAGGTATATATTAGACTTTCCCAAAGTATAATTTAACTACTAATTATCTAAAAATATGGAAGGCGTTGCTTTCAAAATATCTTTAGTTACATGGTCTGGGTAATAAACTAATAGTCTGCAGAAGAATTGTACATATGAGAAATGCAGAAACCCGCTGGCTTTATGTAACTAATTAAATACCAATTACGAGGTTGTTGTTGGGAGAAAGCGTGAAATTATCATTAGTACACGTCACCATTATAATAAGACAAAAACGTTAATTTATCAAGAAATTAAACTGGGATTGAAATTTAACGTTTTTTCTTTTCTTTTGCTCTTCGGAAAAAATCATACATGGCCGTGCTCTTTAGAACAAGTGCTATATACACAATTTCATGGTCAAGAAAGTCGGAATCTTGGTATTGAAGTTTTTGAGTCAAAACCAAGGTCGAATAAGAATATTATTCTTGCCCAGTAAGATAAAATAAAATAATTGTCATATCTTAATGATGAAATCAATCGTTCTAGACAACTCAGATTAGGCGGTCATGTTCTAGCCAAATAAACAGAAATGGTCAAAGCTGACTTCCAGATTAGTGGTTTCGGATTCTATATAATGTATTGAATGCAGCTACCTAAGATGAACCTCAACCAAGGGCAATAGTACTCCTTGAGGAGAAGAAACATACTGTCTGATAGGCATAACCAAAAAAAAAAAAAACAGGACCAAGTCAATCTATACGTAAAACATTAATTATACTGACTCATATTATATCTCAACCAGGGAGAAGAAAAAAAAAATTACCCATTTCAATTTTCATACGTTATTTCCATGAGAAAATAATGGTTATTCGAGTAGATCGCCTTGCATGGTCTAATGTTTACAGTCGTTATGCATATTTTCTTTTTCTTGTTTTTAAGTCTTTGCTAAAGACTACGAGCTTAAGAGTGGTCCAAACTGACTCGGCCAGTAAAACGACATGGTTGAGAACTCGAGCTGTACCCATAACGCGGAAAATTACACAAATAATAAAGCCCCCATCACATGACTAGAAGGGAACATCTATTATATACACCAAGTCGTAGCTCATCGTTCAATTTTTTGTTTTTATTTATACCTTCAGGTCGCGTGGATTTGAACAGGAATAATACAATGGAATTTCAATAGTAAGAATTGAAATAGTAAAGAAATATATTTCAAAAAAACAAAGAAATTTTAAAGAAATAACCAATTGAATTTAATTCATAGCTTAGTTAAACATTGGAGTTAACGTCTAATCATGATTATTGTGTTTAGTCGGTAGTTAGAATGGAATGAAATACTAATTATTTTCTAAAGATATCTTGGTAAATTTAATTTATGTTATACGTTATAATAATATCTTAAAATAATAAACAAATTGCCTATTATATTATAATAACAATGATAAATACTATATCCAAATAGGATTACAAATTAGCTAGGAAAGATATCTGTTTTCTTAAACCAAATTTAATTTAGATATTATATTAATAAATGTTAAATATATTGCATACGTAATATCATGGAATCGAAGGTGGCATTTAATGTTTGATCAATAAAAGAAGAAAAAATACATAAATAAAATTCATGACTTTTGTCACTTTGAGTCTTGGGACTCTTAATTGTAACGTTTTTGTTTGAAACGTGTGAAAGTGGAAAATACCATATGAGGTATATACTTTAATATCTGGCTAACAAATACCTAAATAGTTTAAAGGATAATTCTGAAAAATAAAAATTTATTTTATTTCACATCGGAATAGAATTAGTATTCCAAATGGTTCTCTTTAAGAATTAAGATTTTTTGCCAAACTAAATAAAAAAAATAAGCTTCTCTAGGAGTCAGAGGTTCAAACTTTGATAACGTATGTGTGATATTTTTCTTTAAATTTATAATAAATAATAGTCATTAGTTAAACCTTATTAAAAAAAAAAACTTCTCTAGAAATTATCATTCCATTCCACTAATCATTCTATCGTACTAAATACTATCTTAGGTTTTTTTTTTTAACTTTTTCCTAGTGGGTTTTAATAAAATAAAGTAATTTATATGTTTTAGCTGAGAATATAAGGCCCTTCCATTTTTCTTTCCTTATTTGTCCTAAATATTATGGTCATTCTCGTACATTTATATCGTCCAATTTTTTTTGTCTATTATTATCCCTTTACTTTTAAAGCTTTTATTTATCTTATACTAAAAAAGTACTTAAATAATTTATACATCAGACTAGGGTTAGTACAGTAATTTACGATTTTTGTACTTAAATAATTTATACATCAGACTAGGGTTAGTAAAGTAATTTACGATTTTTGTTTTGGTGGAAAGCTCTCATAGGGTTGGCATCAACATTTTCCTCCATATTAAAGCTCTGGCATTGTCTTTGCTGTTTCTTTTGTTAATCTATTACTTTCTTTTGTTCCAAAAAAAAAAATGGGTAGGCTTAACCCGGAAACTTGTTTTCTCGCGGCAGGTACCCACTTATTTGGATTCGTGAGTCATCATATAGCAAAATAATCGAATTTTGAGATGTTGATGACTATATTTTAAATATTGTAGCATAATCACCGATATAATAATATATATATATATACGAAGTGTATACTTAGTATAAAAATTAAATTAATCAATATATATTAAAGATGGTATATAAGTAGAAATATAAGTGAAAAATATATGTATACTCGATCATTTAGCTATAAAAAAAAAGGATATTATTAAAATAAAGTGTAAAAAAGAAAAGACATCTACTCTAAGTTTTATGTATATGTATACCCGACCCGAGTATATATTTATATGTATCTCTGAAATCTAATATGTACGTGTATTTATTTTAGAGACTTATAGGAAAAATGGAATTTTGGCCCATTTTAAGTAAATATATGTTTTTTGAATCCTATAACAAAATGACTCGTAATATTAGTGTATACACTAAATGTAAAATATGATATACCCTAAAGATTAATATACTATTTACATAAGACTAAAGTTGTTATATAAATAGACACACTAAATGTAAATATGCATAGACTCGACCATTTAGTTATAAAAAGATAAAATTAGACATTTTGTTAAAATGAAATGTGAAAGGAGTCACCAACTCTTAATTTCCTTTTTTTTAATAAAAAAAAATGAAAACCACTTAAGCTCGTTACTTTAAAGTTCGTTTGGAATTTGGATTTTTAGAGTGAAAGAAAAAAAATTCTAAATGATTCCATTTTCTCTCGTTTGGATTAAAACAAAAAACAATAAAAGCATTTTTTTCAAGAAAAATAAAAGTTTAATTTAATGTTATTTTTTAATATATAGAATATTGACACATTAATTAGTAAAATAAAAAAATTATAAAAATAAAATTCTCTAAACTTAAAAATATATATATATATATTTCTCTTTCTTTTTCAATAACTTTTTCTTTCAAATTTTTTTTACCTAAAGAAAAGCCCAATAGCCAGCCCATTACACCGTTTTCACACATCCTATTCTTAGGCCACATCCAATGCCACCTCTACAGGTACGATCTACGATCTATTGAATAAAAAGAAACCTAAATCTCGGCCTTAGGCAGCAGCGGCTGGCTTTCTGCAAGGTCTTCAACGAGTGCTCAGATTCTCCGCCCCAACTGAAGAAGAGCTCCAGCTTCAATCTGCAGGTATTTCTGTTCTCTGCTACTCCACGAACCAAATTTCCCTTTTGTTTTTTTTTTTTTTCGTCCTTAAATATCCTTTTAACATTCTAATATTTTTAGTAGATTTTGTAGTTTGTGGTCAGGTTCTTAAATTTTTCATGTAATTTTGTAACGAGGATAATGTTGTGTTGAATTTTCTTTCATTTTCTCTGCTGCTTAATATCCTTTCCCCTGGGCCTAGGCTAAGAATGCACACCTTTGTCCTTGACAATAGGTCCCATCTTAATCTCAGTTATACCGTATTGGGAGTCGCTGTCAGTTGTCGTTTTGGTTGATCATAGCTGGGTTCGGATTCTTTGGGAAAATATGGCCATATGGGGTAAATGGGTCTGTGATTAAGATGGGTTTTCCTCGAATGGCTTTGATGGGGACAGTCTTTTGGTTGTTTTGTCATAGCTGTGTAGACTTGAGCAGTGCATAATTAGTGTTTGACGAAATGCCAGAGAGAAAATGTTGTATCAGTTTATTTGAGTGTTCGCTGTCTGAAAAATATTTGTATATTACAGTGTTTAGCTTTAAAAATTGGAATCATTATTGCATTGCATGATTAGGAGGAAAAAAAAAATAATCAAATAGTTTTTATCAAACGAATTTTCAAATATCTAAGAATTTGGATACCATCGTTGTTTACTAGTTAGATATTATTTGAAAAGTTTGTCACAGGTCTTATACCAAACAGTAGTTTTTCTCTTGTTCTTCCATTTTTTGAATTGGTGTGGTTGATTGGAAAAGAAAACTCATAAATTTTTCTTTGAAATAAAATCCCATTTTTGACAACATCTAGAGAAAATTAGGTTGAAATGGCTTTCTAGTGAAATTTCTAATGACTTTTCTAATGTTATTTAATTTTCTTTTGCTCCAAACAGAACCAAAACAGAAATGAGCCGGTTGCAAGGTCCTTCGTCCCTTAAACGTAAACAACCAGATTCTAATTCACCATTAGATTCCTTGTCAGAACAAGAGCGAGTTGTATATAATGTTATCAAAAGCAAGCAAGATTTGGGAATCTGGTCAAAAGACTTGAAGCGAGAGACGAAACTTCTTGACAATATGTTCGGCAAATGTATAAAAACCCTTCAATCCAAAAAGCTTATAAAAGAAGTGGCGACAAAAAACAAGGGGAGAAAACACTTGATGGCAGCCGAGTTCGAGCCGTCGAAAGAAATCACAGGTGGGAATTGGTATCTTGATGGGAACTTAGACACTGAGTTCATAAACTTGCTGAAGGACCAATGTGTTAAGTTGATTTACAAGATGAAAGTTGCTACGTTGGAGGGAATTTCGGATACTATTCGAAGAAGTGGTATCTTTAAGGTTGAGTTCACTAGCCAACAGATTGAGGAGATTGTAAGGGCTTTGGTTTTGGATAATGAGATTGTGGAAGTGAAGAGTAATGGGATGGAAGAGTTTGATTGTATCCCAATTGGGAAAGTTTGCTATAAATGTGCAAGCAAGGGAGGTAAAGCAGAACCCAGGATTGGAGCAATGGCTTCCATTCCATGTGGGGTTTGCCCAAGGATTAGTGTGTGTGCACCTGATGGCGTTATCTCCCCCAAAACCTGCATCTACTATGAAAAATGGTTGGACTTTTGAAATTTGAATTGCTTATTTATAAATCTTGGTGGGTTCCCTCTTTTAGAGCTCTTTTTACCCTTGCTACGTTGTTATGTGAATTTGCAAGAAATTTTGGCCGAGTCATGAATGTGTACATATATATACATGTTTACACACATTTATATGAGTCTGTACCAAGCGAGTGTAAAATCTAGAATTAACTAAATCTAAAAAGCCAAGAGAGAACCATGATGATGTGATATAAGTTATAACGCGGGTGGATAAAGTATCAAACTGTAAACGGTGAATTTTAGTTGATCAACATGAATGTTGCGCGTCTCTAAACTGATACATCGCTCAAAAGACTTTAAATAAAGGGCCACAGAGAATGAGGAAGGGAACAGATCGAAAGACAAATATTCCAACATCATAAAGACACAATTGTACAAATTAAAATACTACTTTATCTTGAGAAAAAATAAGCAATTTAAACACATCTCGCAGTTGTCTGGTACGGGTTATCATAGCCACACAAGTAAACGAACTGTTGATCCAGCCACAATTCATTCGTCTCTTGAAGCAGGGTCCATACCGGTTGCAGGATTGTCAGCAAAATATTCTTGGTGCTTCACGTTCACACCATGCTGATCATTGAACAATAACAGAGTAAGTTTTTACATAAACCATGATCATGCTAACTAGTAAAAATCATCTCTGTCAGCGTTCACATGAAAGTCAATCATGAAGACAAGAAGAATTTAGAAACTTTGCCAACCTCACGCAATGCTTTCGACAAGTCCTCCATTGTCAGTATAAGGCGCTTGTCCTGTTTCCAAAAGAAGTTAAAATACAAACCAAACGTAACCAGAACAGAAGAACAGCTTCACAAAGTAACTGGAGTAAGAGTACCTTTTGCTGCTTATCCCTTTTGTCTTTGACAATTGATGCCTGTCTTGCTTTGCACTGCCTGTAATTGAAGGTATAAGAAGAGAAAAGTCTTTAGACACCAAAAACTAATGCAGTCGCAAAGAACAACCAAGGAGTTTACTTTTGAGATGATATCCATAGAATGACTTGACTTGGTGCATCTAATGTATCAACAGACGTTTGGGTAGTAAACAATGTTAGCTCAAAATTTACACCACTCTTCAACCCTCTATTCCCGTCCCTGCACTGTCTTCAAAACTAAATTTATTTATTTGTTTTGATTTCTTTAAAAAATAAGAAGACCTATATCCAGAATTCCAGTCTGTAGTCAATATGGCAGAATGTCCTCCACAGACATTAATAAAGCATGCGAAGACTGGTTTCATTAGCATCATGCTAAGACTTGACATTTCCATTAACAAAACAATGATCAAAATTTCATGTTGGGTGATTACTTAATTTAAGTGTATACAGATAAACAGGACACCAACTTCAACTGGCAGGCTCCCTGCCTAAAACACCCCTTTATAATATTCTTTCTTGGAATTCAAGGATATATTTCCGACCCATAGTTCATTTATAAACTAGAATGAATGTGTATTTTGTGAGCATGTAAAACAAAGCAACCATCATATGGCGGGAGACTTACTGTAGAGCATCAGTGGCAACCTCTGCAACAAACTTCTGTGTGGCGACAGCCACCAGCCTAATTCTGCACCAAAACATAAAACATTGTTATTCAGCACGATCAAATTAACAGCATGTCGACATGCCAAAGTTTCATTGTTGTCAACTAGTTACTATTATAATCAACTAATATGGTAGGGCTCATAATTAAAATTGTCACCATAACTATATTGCCATGTGGAAGATGATAAAATCATGCTCGTGTTACAAAGCATTTTTCAAGAGCATAAGACAAGAAAAGCAGTGCTATTCTTCTAACACAATATGAAAAGAAGTAATAAACAATAGAACTATAGGTCTCCTTGATTGTGCTTAGAGGAATGTGATTTCTAAGTTCTGCCACATTGAGATGTGGAACACAAGCAGTTACCATTTTCCATTAAAAAAGACCCATTAAAGCATCCCAACATTCTCCAAAAATTTGAAACTCACTGACTACAAAATCAAAACCTTGTATCTCAGCACCCAATACACAGAGTCATTACACAAACCAAAAGAACAACAACAACATCACAACCAGGCTTCTTTATGCATATCGAGTGGCTCGTTTTCCAGACGTAAATGTAACTTAAGTAACTTCCAACAAAGAGAAGGGAAGGAACAAGCATAATTCTCGAATGACGTAAAGAAAGACTTCCACAAGACAACCAAAAAGCTAACATAAGCCATTGCCAGTCATAACCGATGTAGTGTCGAGTTTGTAAACCCTTTGCTCAAGACATTAGAGGTGAAAAGCATCACCAAGCGGATAGAAAATACAACAGATACCTTAACCAACAATTCAATGTAACACAACCCATAAGTGCAGGAATCCCACCCCCCACCCCACAAGAAAATGTGAACATCCTAAAAAGCTTCTCTTTTCCAGCTCAGTAAACAAATTGAGTCGTTTTAGGAGATCCATCTTCTTTTACGGTTTCACCTAACCAAGTCATCTTGTGGTATTTAATTCTCAGTAATAATATATAATTGGTTCCAAATTTAATCAGGGCAATTTTTTCAGTTCGACCCGATAAAAAAAATAAAAATTGTTGTACTTGCCCTAGAATTCTCCACCGAATTGAACTGTTGAGCTACCTAGTTAGCTAAAGATTTAACGAAATATCTATCACAGAAGAAGAAGAGTAAAAGGGCAGAAGAAACCCTAAAACAAAAGATTTAGAAAGAAAGAAAGAAATACGGGGAAAGAAGTACCGACAATCGAAGGTCGGGACACTGAAACCCACTCTTGCCTAGGTAATGCTCCACTAGCTCATCAGGTATCTGAATTGAAATATATATATATAAAATATAAAAATTTTAGAAAAAGATGGATAAATTTGATAAGTAGAACCACAAGTATAAATAAAAAAAAAATTTAAAAAAAAAAAAAAGAAGCAGAAGAAGAAGGAGGAGGAGCATTGATTCAACCGTAGGGGTATATTCCATTAAAGAGGCCAGAAACTCAGATAGGGCCGTGTCGTCTTCGTGCCTGCCATCGCTCGATTGCTGGCTCTGGTTCTGGTTCATTCTCTTTTCCCCAACTTCTCTCTTTCTTTCTTTCTCTCTCTCTCTGGGAATGAACGAACTATCTTCGTGTTTTTACTCTCTTCCCTTCCCCCGGATGAGATTTTTCTCTTTCTTTCTTTCTTTCTTTTCCTGGGAGTACTTTGCCAAAATGACAAATCCAAAAAATTTTATTAGCAAAAAGAATAAAATCAATTTTATTTATACCTTATATTTTAATTATCATCGATATTTATTTTTAAATTTAATATTTTTTACAAATTCCTTTGGGTTAAAAGAATAATTTTGACCAATAAATACCTAAACTACCGTTTTGGAAATAAAAGAAGTATTTGAAAAAATATATCTAAAAATGAATCAAAATTTAAACAAAATTTAAAATTAATATGAATTTCAAAACTAAATAATAAATATGGAATAATTTTGAAAATATAATAAAATAATAAAAAATTCTTTCTTCCTCTTACATAAATGTAAAACTAAATTGAAATTAATAATAAAATAATAAATAAATAAAAAATCCCGAATTCTACCTCTCTCTTAATCTTCTTCAGATCTTTTCGAACAATTAATTCAGTTTTGGAACAAACACAAAATAACCGGTCTAAAGACTCATTTACTATAAAGCTCTAAAATATAGCCTGATTCTGAACTGCAAACTATTCTTGTTTGATTTTTGACTACTATGAAATCTTACTCTAATTACAGCAGCCATGGTAGTGAAGAATGCAGAATCAGAAAAGTTAAGACTCAGATATGCCCCACACCTTATACATCCAAGTTCCTGCTTTGTATATTAGACATAATATGATTTGTCTATGCAATAAAATAAATAGAATATAAGAACAAATGTGGAAATAAGCTTAAGGATCAAACATGTTACCTCTGGCCATTGATGCTCTATTTCTGAAGTTACTGTCTGCACAGAGTATTGACTCTTCCAAGCTTTACAGAATTTCTTTGTGATGGTGTATAATTATTCTGAGAAACTGAAACTCTAGGCTTAAGGACTAATCTTCTTTTCTACTGTATATTTAGACATATTGTCAAAATGTCTCTGAAGATGAGTTATTAGGTAGTGACTCACGAGTCAATTATCAGTTAAAAAAACTGAAGATATTTGACAATTAATTAAATATAATGAAGCACTTAGTATTAATGGACCATTATCAGATAGAGACCAAAAATACCTAATATTCTCCCACTTGGTCCATATATTTCTTCACAATTATCTCTTTTAAAAAACAAAATACTTGAATCATGGTGATAAGTCCTCTAAAATTGAGTATTATCTTCCATGTATTATAAAGTATTATATCTCTATAAATACTAGCCCATATTATCTTAATGAATAAACCCTATGTTTATTCTTGATCCAATCAATAATAATATTTCTCAAGTTCAATTAATATATACATAAATAAAATTAAATATGAGAAAATATCACATAATAAAATTTTAAATTACATTCGATCTTACAGTGAAAATTACAGAAAGGAACTAAGTTCCATTCATTCTACATGATTCTTAAATTTCAATGGTGGCATACCTTTAGTCAAAGGATTAACAATAATTAATTCAATGCTAACGTGCTCAATAACCATTATTTTATCTTTAACATGTTCTCTTATGGATAAATACTTGATGTCAATGTGTTTACTTTGACTACCACTTTTGTTGTTTCTGGCTACTGCTGCTGAATTGTCACAGTATATCTTTAACGATCTAGAAATTGAATCCACAATTGTAAGCTCATAAATGAAACTCTTCATCATACACATTATGATGTAATCTCAAAATAAGATATGAACTCAACTTTCATAGTGGAAGTAGCAATCAAAGTCTGCTTTGCACTCCTCGAAAATACAGCTCCACCGACAAATATAAAAATGTATCCAGAAGTTTATTTTCGAGAATCAACACAGCCAGTGAAATTTGAATCGGAATAGCCAATCACCTCTAGATTATTAGTTCGTTTATACATAAGCATATAATCCTTCGTTCTTTGAAGATATCTCATTTGGACACTAGTTTTTCAGTGGCTAATACCTGGATTACTCTGATATCTTCCTAACATCCCAACAGAATATACAATATCAGGTCTTGTACAAACCTGAGCATACATGAGACTTCCAACAGCAAAAGCATATGGAATATTTTGTATTTTTTCCCTTTCAATATCATTTTTCGGACACTAGTTCAAATTAAACTTGTCACCCTTCGTAATGAGAGCTATACTAGATGAACAATCTTTAATCCGAAATCTCTCTAAAATTTTTTTGATATGGGTCTCTTGAGACATCCCAAAATACATCGAAATCTGTCTCTATGTATCTTAATCTCAATGACATAAGATGCATCACCTATATCCTTTATGTCAAACTTTTTTAGAGAGAAATTATTTCATTTCATATAGAAAATCCTTATCATTGGTTGCAAGTAAAATATCATCCACATATAGAATAAGGAAACAAATCTTACACATATAGAATAACGAAACAAATCTTACTCCTACCGATCTTGGTATATACATTGATCTATGATGTTTTCTACAAAGTCAAATGAAGAGATAACACCATGAAATTTCAAATACCACTGTCGGGATATTTGTTTCAATTCATATATAGATTTCTTGAGCTTGCACACCAAATATTCACCAATACTAGAGGAAAATCCTTATGATTATTTCATATAAATCTTTTCCTCTAGTTCTCTATTAAGAAAAGCTGTTTTCACATCCAGTTATTATAGCTCTAAGTCAAAATGTGTAACTAATGCCATGATATGAAAAGAATCTTTCTTAAATACAAGAAAAAAGGTCTCCTTGTAGTCGATTTCTTTCTTTTGAGTGAATTCTTTAGCAACTAGTCTTACTTTATATCTCGCAATATTACCCAATGAGTCTTTCTTTATTTTAAAGACCTATTTACATCTAATGGCTTTTGCACCATTAGACAACTCTATAAGATCCCATACTCTGTCAGATGCCATAGAATTCATTTCCTCTTTCATGGTATTGTACCATAAATTCGATTTTTTGCAATTCATGGCTTGTGAAAATATTTCAAGATCATTTTCTACTTCAAAGTCATAATCTGATTCTTGCATATACACAACATAATCACTAGAAATTGTTGATTTCTTTATTCTAGTAGATCTCTTAATGTTGTACCAATATTTTCCTGAGGAATATGTTGTTGAACTAGTTGTTCAACTTTTTCTTGAACAACTTGATCTATTGGGTTATTTTTAGCAATTTGTGGAATTTCAATAATCGGTTGTTCAAAATCCATTTGAGCTTAAGGAGTGTTATAAATGATAACTAATCTATTACTTGAGATGAAAGGTTGAGTACCAATATGTTCTTTCTCAGAAACGATGTTTTGGGATTGATCTCTCCTACTGATAAAGTTATTTTTAAGAAATCTTGCATTTCTTGATTCTACAATTCTAGTGCTGTGAGATGGACAATAGAATTTGTACTCTTTAGACCTTTCGGCATGTCTAATGAAATATCCAACGATGGTCCTTGGGTCTAATCTCTTTTTTTTATAGGTTATAAACTCTTACTTCAGATGAGCATCCCCAAATGTGTATATGTCGCAAACTCGATTTCCAACTTTTAAATAACTCAAATGGTATCTTAGAAATTGCCTTGGTTGGAATTCAGTTTAATATATACACTATCATTTTAAGAGTTTCAGACTACAAGGATTTAGAAAGCTTGAAACTGCTCTAAGCATACTCTGCACCATGTCCATTAATATTCGATTCCTCCTTTCTATAACATCATTATGATCTGGGGAACCAGGTATGGTGTATTGGGGAACTATCCCACGCTCTTGAAGCAAACCGACAAATGGACCAGTTGCTTATCCATTCTCAGTATATCTACCATAATATTCTCCACCTCTGTCAGTTCTCATAGTCTTAATTTATTTCCTACATTGTTTCTCTACTTTGGCCTTAAAAACTTTAAATGCATCCAATGCTTCATTCTTATTATGAAGCAAGTAGAGATACATGTATCGTAAGTAATCATCTATGAAAAAGATAAAATATTTCGAATCATATAAATCTATGTCTAGATTACAAATATCTGAACGTATGATCTCTAATATGTTAGTACTCCTTTTGGTACCTTTCTTTGACTTGTTAGTCTACTTTCCCTTAATACAGTCCACACAAGTGTTATTAAAATCAATAAAATCTAAAGTACTAAGTACTCTATCTTTTACTAATCTCTTAATTCTTATGGAGATATTTCCCAATCTTCAATGCCATAATATAGAGGAATCTTCATTCATAACACATCGTTTAATACTAGTGGAAACATGCATCATATTGTAAGTATTATCGTTTTGTAAATCTAATGAAAAAAGACCATCAGATGATGTACCATTTCCAACAAGATCATCATTATAAAATAAATTAAAAGAAGTTTCAGAAAATTTAAAGGAATATCTATATGGTACAAGCCTTGATTATAAAATTAAATTCTTAGAAAAACTAGGAATATAAAAAGTCTTTTCTAAATTTAAAATAAAACTACTATTTAAAACCAAACTCCATGTTCTAATAGCCTTCACATGTGAACGTATCTCATTTCTAAAGTATAAGTATTATTCACTTCCCAAAGGCTTCCTTAGGTTTCGCATACTCTGCGAGGCATTCGAAATATGGATTGTAGAACTAGAATAATCCACCATGTGTTACAATTAACATCAACTATATTAGATTCATAACAAACTAATGAATTTAAAATACCTTTCTTCTTAAGCCATTTTTGAAATTTGGTGTAATCTTTTTTCATGCGTCTTTTCTTTTTGCAGAAGAAGCACTTGAATTCCTTCTTAATATCAGAAATAGGTGGTATTTTATATTTTCCCTTCTTTTTGGCTTGTTTTTTATTCTTTCCTTGTATTGTCATTAACACATTTTCACACAATTCTATTAATAATCTTCCTTCCTCTTGAACACACATGGTTATAAGTTTATTAATTGACTATTTATCTTTATGTGTGCTATAAGATATTTTAAGGGTCCATATTATTATGGATGAATGTTCAAGAAAAAATACATAAGAAAAGATTCTGACATCTTAACATCAAGAGTCTTTAATTGAGCCGCAATATCTCTCATTTGTATGATGTACTCACGCACACCTCTCACACTAGTGAGCTTTAGAGATCTAAACTTCATAATCGGGGTGTTGGTAAGTGCTTTATCTAAAGTCTCAAATTACTTATCAGTAGCCTTTATCAATTCCTTAACATTGTTATATTGATCGACAGAACTACAAAATAGCAGTAGAAATTTGTCTTTATGAACATCGTACTAAGGTGATTAGATCACTCCCATTGTCTTTATTGAAGTGCTGGCTTCAATAATCGTTAGTTTGTCTTTCCTTATAACATAATCAATATCTATACACCCTAAGTGAAGAAAAACGCTCTCTTTCCATATTTTATAGTTATCACCTTTTAACTCGAGAACATCACATCTAATGTCAGAAAAATTTGTAGGCTATATGATTGCATAAAAATTAAACATTCTTATATGTTAAAATTTGAGACTAACAAATTTATCATACTTTACCAATGTAAATCATGTTTTAAAATTATGAATCTAGTAACATAAAACTTGCATGTGGGCTAAAGTTCTAATTCAATTAGATCCATCTAAAATTTTATGATAAAATTATCAAATTATGTTCTTTTTTTCTAATACATATGGGTAAATTAAGAAATTATAATTTGATATTCTATCCTAATTAATCATACAAATATAATAAAAATTTCATGTGAGACAAAATTATTATATTAAATATGATTAATCATAATAAGTATCATTTGTCTATATGTGATTCTAAAATATTTAGTATATAATTTTTCATAATTAAAGATGTTGTGGCTACTCTTCTAATTAATTAAAATTATATGGATTACAAGATATTTAATTTTATTGACATAATATTCATTTTCAATTGTCAATTGCATGTTATCAATATAAACAATATTTACTCTATATGAATAATATTTAATTTTAAACACAAAAATTATAATACAAAATTGCATGTAAATCATCAAATCATACATGCAACATAATCATAATTGAAGCACATAAATTTACAGAATAAAATTTCATAAATATGCTAATATCATAAATATTTCACAAAATAATATTCATCAAATCTCAAATATAAGAATATTAATATAAGGCACTAATATTAATGAAATTATTAGAAAATATCACAATTATTAAAATTTCTCATAAAAACTCGTATATTAATTTCTGGAAAAAATTAAAAATATATATTTTTTATAAATCCAGCACCCTAAAATGATGTGTAGTTTGCAAAATATCCTCAAAAAAACAACACGTAGTTTTTATAGCAACAAATCTATACAAAAACAACATGTAATTTTACTTATTGCCGAAAACGACGTGTAGTTTTTACAAACGACACAACCAGAAACCAAAAAACGGTATGTCGTTTTCCATAAACGACATACAAAAGTATCTATACTAAACAATATGTAGTTTACGAAAATGACAACAACTTAACATAAACGACACGTCATTTTTTTGACAACAGAGGCCAATTTTTACAAAAATGACGTGTCATTTAACGTCGTCTTCTACTTTCAGCCAGGTCTTTTGACCTATTTCAGACCTAGTTTTGATCTTTCTAGTTTTTATCATTCCAAACACCAATTTCAACATTTAAAATCACATAATTATTAGAGAATCAATTACCTAATGATTTCTAACTTCAGTTTTCATCAAAAATTCTAAATATTAAACTTTAATTTTGAAAAAGTTTTCAGTTATTTGACAAAAATTTTTGACCCGATCAGTTTATATATTTATAGATATCCAAAGGTATATTTAATATCACAAAAAAGTCAGAAATCGATTTCTAAATTATTTTTAACATTGGTTTTCACCTAAAAATTCTAAATATCAAACTATGAATTTGAAAAATCAATTCGGGTATATGACGAAAATTTTTCTAGATTATGAAACTCATTAAGGCAGAGGCTAAAACTACTCTAATACCAACTCTTAGATATAATATGATCTATCTGTGCAATAAAATAAATAGCATAAACAATCAAATGCAGAAATAAGCTTAAGGATCAAATGTGTTACCTATGGTTATTGGTTCTATTTCTGAAGTTACTGTCTACATAGAGTATTGACTCTTCCAAGTCTTATAGAATCTCTCTGTAATGGTGTATAATTTTTCTGAGAAACTGAGACTCTAGGCTTATTGACCAATCTTCTTTTCTATGGTATATTTAGATATTTTCTATCAAAATGTCTTTGAAGATGAGTTATGAGGCAGTGACTCACGAGTTAATTATCAGTTAAAAAAACTAAAGATATTTGACAATAAATTAGGTATAATGGAGTACTTAGTATTAACAGACCATTATCATATAGTGACTAAAATACGTAACATTGTGAACTAGATTCCCGATCTAGCCATACCCTTATTCTGGTCGTTCGTATTCCATTGCAGCATTTGCCATTATTGATGAGATTTGGTCTCCATAAATGGGAAATCTCGCTAATGGGGTTTGTCTATATTTTATTTAATTGATGAGATTTTCTATCCTCTTTAATGGGTAATTCTAATTTCTTTTTGGCCTTTTGATCATTGTCAAAAATGTCAGGAGAAGAATGGAATTTTTATGAAATTGTATCGGGAATATAGTCTGTTTGGAGAAAAAGATGAACAATGGAATGAAGGAAGAACGTGTGGGAAGGAAGAGATTTTATTATAAATATTATTATATTTTTTTATAGAAAATTTCATTATTCATTACTTAGTTTTTTTAATATTATTATATTTTTTTATAGAAAATTTCATTATTCATTACTTAGTTTTTTTAATTTAGTTTTTTTTTTTTTAATTTTAATGAATCTTAAATACATTTGTTTAAATTTAAAAGAGTATTTTGGTACATTTATAAGTCAGAATTGGCCTTTAATTCAAATAAAGTATAAATTTGTAACAAATTTTAAATTTCAAGGCTAATGTTGATAATATCCAAAATACAAGGTCCAAATTGGACAAAATAACAAAATGTAGGGTATAAATATGATTTTATCTCTTAGCAAAATGACTTTCTTAAACAAGGCCGCTCTATAAAAATAAAGTCGTTCAAGTCATTTTGTAAATAAAAGTTTTTAGCATGATTTTTTATTTCTCATATTGTCATTTTTCCTAATTCCTATGAAAATATTCAAACACAGTTGAAGACAAGATCAAATACAAGAGAAAAGGACATGGATAAGGTTTGTTAGGAGTAAAAAATGAGGTTCACAAGAGCTTAAAGACTAAAAATGTCCCTAGCCTAATCTCAAACATGACCTAACATGACTTTATTTGGATTTGACATATCTCCACACTTTCTTGTAAAACTCATATCTCTCTCCTATCTCACCATTTCTCTCTTTAGTCTTTATTTTTTGTGAAAATAAACTTCCCAAACCTGAATTCTAAACCACCCAAAAATCTCCCAAACCTGCTTTAAGTTCAATATCCTCTCTGCTTGTCTCTTCATTTTCTTCATCTTTTTTTCTCAATAAACTTTGAAAACACTTGTAATGGCTTAAACATGTCTAACCGAAGGTAAAAAGTCGTCCTCTACGAAAACTCCAACGTCGACATCATCGAGAAAGAAGAGAAATACACCGTCAAAATCACCAACAAAGACTCTAGTGCCGATGCTTGATATCCCAGACAAAAATCCAGTCGATTTGAACGAAAAAAAGGGCAAATATTGGTTCAATGGAGGAATAAAAGATTGGTTTTATATTTTAATAACAAAATCTTTTCTTTAGATTATGTGTTAAAAAAAAACCTATCTTAACTTTGTCGACTGATATAATTTCTGATTTTAGTAAAAGGTTTCCCTTTTTTTGGGATTTTATTAGTAATATTGTTACTGATTTGATATAGGTACTCGTTGTTAGTCATTAATGTACAGATTTTGATCTGTATTAGTTTTATTGATGGTAGTTATAAACTGAATTCGTGATGGATATTCTTTATTTTCATCTAGAGGTCAAGATGATCTTGACTCAATCCAAGTGATTCTTGATAATAATCAAGATCTTCTTGGCTTAAGGTCATGTATCACTTAACCTCACTTAATATTATTGTTTTATTTAATATTATATTTGATATTATTTAGCTGGAACTATGATATAATTGTCATTAAGTACACTGAGTTTCTAATATCCGACAAACCAATTACCAATGTCACTACCGAAAGAATAGAATAGTTCCGTCATAAAATTGCATACAAGTTGTATTATCATGCATGACAAAAATATGAAGACTATATCGAAATTGACTGATAGAAGTGGCCTAATTTAGGAAAGCAAAGATAATATTTTATTTTAGTTGTAATTCAAACAATTACTTTTTTTTTTAGGCTTGGGGTTTCTATGGTTGTTGTATAATATCTAGTTTTTAATAATATTTTTTGCTATATTTGATGACCATCGCTTTACCAAAACTTATTTATTTAGTAAATATTTCAATGAAATTCAACGTATTTGATAAATACCTTATTAACTACTACAAGTCAAGCAAAACTTTACTCTATGTAGGGCTATCTTAACTCTAGATCAAGAATATCTTGAATTTAAATCAAATATTATTTGATCCAAGGTCAAGAACTTTTCGAATTGACAAGCATATAAAATTGTATTCAATTTTTAGATTAAAGAGATTATGACCTCAGTCAAAAAAATCTTGACATAGGAGTTAATACGTTCTTGACCTAGTAAATGAATTGAAAAACAAAATATAATAGAGTTTTTTATCCCAAACAAGAAAATCTTGACATGATGCTAATAAGTTTCAATGTATAAATTTAAGAACACATCATATATAACATCATGACCAAGTTTCATATGCACATTTCATAACCCCTACTGAAAATATTTTTGATTCCAAGTTAAGTACTTCTTTCCTTAAGTCAATATCTTTTTAAAGTCGGGTCAAGAACGTCTTGACTTCAAGTCAATAATTTTTTACCCCTATTTCAAGAATTGTTTGACCCTAAATCAATAACTTCTAACCCCTAAGGCAAGAGTTTCTTGATTCAAAATCAGGATCCTTTTGTCCTATTCTTATAAGATAGTCTGAAGATTCACTAATCGTGCTACGGAGTGGAATCAGATTACAGTAAATCTACCTGTTGTGCTTTGAATTGCCACAATATGAATACTTTTGCTTGATTGAGTTCTCACCAGTTGATTTAATATAATGTTGACCAAAGTTCATAAGAATGTTTACCTAAGGTCAAGTTAGTCTTGACTGTACGTCAACATCAGTTGAACCTACCTCTTCAAGTCAATATAATATTGACTAAAAGTTAAGGGGATCTTAATTTAAGGTCAAATTAGTCTTGATCATATGTCAAGATTAGTTTGACATACGTCATCACAATGAGATCTACAAGACATTAAGAAGATGATGAATATACGAAAATATGAAATTTTTAGCACAATAATGCCAAAATTAGTATTATGGTCCTTATTCAAATATTACTTACTCAATATTAACAATAAAAAATCAATCTTAAATAAAACTTCATTACTTACCTTCAAAATCCAAATAACTCCCTAATATAATCCTTACCTCTTTCTAGCTGAGTTTTTTTTTAACAAAATAGTCAAATAGTTGTTGAAAAACATAGCTGTTAACAAGAAAGAAAGAGAGAAGCTAGAGAAAGAAAGTATGAACTAGAAAAGAGAGAGAGAGAGAGAGAAAGAAAATAAAATAAAAGACGGTGAGACATAAAGATAGAGAAATTAATGGAGTTAACAGTTTAAAGCTTTCATATTCCTTTAAAGATGGAAACGAAACCTCTGATCTTTAGAGAGAGAACTAAAAAAGAAGAAGAAGTGAGAAAAAGAGAGAGAATAAGAATGCAAAGGAAAAATTGGCAGTAGATTATGAAGAGAGAAAGAGAAATATTTAATGCTCTACCTATCATTTTTACTTTTGGCTAAAGAGCAAGCTTAGAACTTTTTTTTTTCCTCTCTATCTAGTCTTCTTTTTTAGTCCTAAAAAAGTCACTATATTATCATAGTCCTAAAAAAGACAAAAGATCACTAATTAATCATATTCATATTCTTTTCTCCGAATACAGTCGAGTGCTGGCGTGATATTATAGGTGGTAGAATGATTTTAGGTGCTTTGAGGTCTGTTAGAAAATTGGTATCAAAATAATTATATATATATATGATATGGGAATGAGTATTAATTTTGTTAACATTTATGATAAATTTCCTTTTTGTAAACCGTGAATGTAAAAATCACCCAAAGTAATGTCCTATTCATCTCGTTTGAAATGTTTACAATTTAAAAACTTTTAGTCTCGGTACAAAAACGCCTTGTCGTTTATATTTAAATGTCTATCTGTCTATTAGAAGTTTCATTAATTAAGGTCTAATTTGGCATAATCACAAAAACATTCTGATTAAATTAGATCATCCACGTTCGGTTTCTGAAAATATCAAACTTCACATTCAGTGTTCAATTAATAAAACAAATCCACCCTTAAGTAATTTTTTTTTTAAAAAAAATACTATGCATAATTTAAGTCAAGGCTTGAATAAAATTAGGAAAAAAAAAATCTACAATGGAAAATGAGGTTATTGTACTTATCTTGTCTTATTTTGGCTCCTGACTTTTTAACGTTGTATTATAATTATATTATCCGTTTACTAATCTTAGCCAACAAACTTTAAAATGTCCTACTATATTTGATCTCTTACATTCCTACTAATATAGTTTAGCACGAGGAACAAAAAACATTCTCCAATGTATTGGCACATCTCAATCTTAATTCAATTTACTATTGAATAATAAAAAATTAAGAATAGCATTATGCATTGAAGATTAAAAAATGAAATAACGTTCCAAATTTAGTTGGGACTTGCTATTTTTGTGCGAAGTATCGAATTAAGATTGAGATATGCATTGCAATGATCTTATAGACTTATAACAATATTAATGCCATTTTCAACATGTCGCCTCCATGTTTTAACTTTTAATATTGGACAAATTTTCAAGTCCTGTTTATCCTCTCTTATGTTTTCTCTCGTCTTTTTTCTGAAGAACATAAATTAAAAAAGTTCTCTCGTTTTAGACATAAAACGACATACCTTCTATCACTTTTACCTGTCGTTCACATTTCATTTGACACGTTCCATTTTACCTTGACGACATGATTTAATGTCTACAACTCTACTACGGATTTCCAGTTGAATCTATAACTGAAAAATGTTCGCCGTACGTCTATGAAGGACATAATGTGTTTTGAAAATGCTCAGAATTGCTTTTACACGCTTTCCCCAAAAACAACGGTATTTAGCAAAATTTATTTTCGTCCACGGTGATTAAACGGCATCGCCTCTTGCGTAAGCCACCTAAATGTCACTTTGTGTAGACTGTAAACGACACGTCGCTCTCAGGATAACAACCTATGGACGATGTTCAATCAAATAAAATGTAAAATGTAAAATGTAGGCACCAAAGTACTAGGTCAAATTTACTGAAACGATTAGATTAAAGGAATGACGAAACAAAAATCTTGCCATGACTTGGCGCACTTTATTGGATTAAAGAGGTAAAATGACCCCATACAATACCTCAATTCACAAGTAAACATGCATGAACGATTTACCATTTTCATGCTAATTTTTCCCAAGTCTGTAGTATTGATAAGTTAAAAAGAAGAAACAAAAGCAACTAATGAACCTAATACTTTTTTTGGCTATAACGTTGTATGCCGTAGACATCCACGATTCCAGGAGGGAAGACAGGATCGGTTGCAGCTCTAACAGCAACCTTTGCCACCGAAGTGACATTGACAGGAGGAGTGAAGAGAGGCCCAATGAGCGGCAGTTGGTTCAGAGGTCTTGTGCGTTGGAGAACCTGCACTCATGTGAATACGTGCTTAGTTTATAACAGGCTTACCCTCCCAATCTCAGACAGGCAACATTATTTAAAGACTACCTTGCTTCTATGGCAATATAATAGACTTCCATGGATACTTGCAACCAATTTATATTAAAAGTGTAAGGATACTTCCATCTTAGACTTCTAACGTAGAACTGCCAATTAAAGAAAGCAAAGGAAGAATAAGCGATTTACCATCTCCAATGGTGACCCAATAACGCCTAAAGGTAATTTCACACTTCCAACACGGCGAGTTCCATAAATGAAGCCAGGCCTCAAAATCACTCCTGAAATAGGGGCAATAATTGTCAAATCATGCACTAAATATTAAAGAACACAGTCTTTGTTAAGGTAAGTATAAAATTTAAGTCCAATTAATAACTGGATGAGAAGAGGACCAACACAGTCCCGTCCGAAAATGGTTCGCAATAAAAGTTCATTGGTTCACTGAATTTTAAGTCTTCAGGCAGGTCGCTTTCACACACAATCAGGTAGAGTCGAACAGAAAGGCATAGATGTAACTGAGTTACACTGACAAGATGATATAACTCACCTCCATAAGGGAATTTGATTAGTAGCTCCGCTTCAGCAGCTTTCTGCATTAAAGAAGATGCAAATAGAGCTTCTCATACAATTAAGCGACGAGAACAGATAACTAAAGGCAACAGCGCACATAAATCTGCTTAGTTTTTTCCACTCCGCATAAGAGTCAACCATCCAATAGTACGTATTGTAATCATTAAAGCCCGGGTAAGAAAATAATATATACAACACACACATTAGATACTACAAACTTGATTACACTAGAAAAGAATTTTCATAACTCATTAGTAATTATGCTCTATAGATACTAAAGGACTAATATAAAAGTGAAAATGTTTATCCAATGCAGGTAGAAGCAACATAGAAATAACAACTGATTAAGACAGTACCTTTCCCTCATAATATCCTTGCAGTAAATAATTTGCCAAGCCAAAGTCAGCAGCAGAGATGTAGACAAATCTTTTTACACCTGCAGGATTAAAAACCAATTTCAAATTACATACAGAAGCATAGGCCAGCTCAGCCCAGTTGTTAGTTGGACAAATTTCCCCCAATCCGCTAATACGAATGTATCTACAACCACATCCCCAACTTCAACCGGTTTTGGAGCCAGCAGGTTCTGGAATGAACCCACCCTCATGCTTAAACATGTTAATTCTCATCTATTGACATCTTTTTTGTTTCTTGTTCGGGAAAACCTTTCAGAGTCAAACAAACCCATTCTAAATAGAGGAAAGATTAGTGTGATAAATTAATACCTTTATCCGAAGCAGCTCTGATTGCATTAATGTTTGCTGTGCCATTAATCTTATACATGTATGAATTGGAGCCAAAACCACCAACACAGGAGATCTACGAAAAGACACATCAATTAGCAGAGCAAAAAGAATCTCATCCAGGAAAAACAACAGAATATACTCGCAAAAATTGGAAGTGGTTGATACATGAAGAGAGGGAGAAAAGGTACATAGCAGTAAAACTGTTCTATTTCAACTATCCAAAGCCGAGAGAGTGGAGGAATTATAGAGGAAGCATCGTTTACGTTTGAAAAGTTTTGCTAATTTACTATGTAGTTTGAAATTCCTTTCGCAGCATAAGCATTTGATATGCAAAATTCCACCCTTTTTTTTTCGCTACATGAGATATCACGTTATCACATAAAGAATAAAATAATGAACAGTACACACTACTCCAGTTGTCGTAAAATGAATCTCATCCATGCTAAAGCACCCAGCAAAACACTAGTGTTAACACTCAAGTTATAAAAGGTTCACACTTGTGCGTGTGTGCGTGTGTAAAAGAAAGCATCTGCTCCCCTTTTCCCTTGCTTGGGCATTGTATGGCCAATTAATTAGGATTAAATACCACAGCAGTGACCCCATCCAAAGCATCCTCCCATGAACCAGGTGATAGAAGGTTTCCTGCCAATTGAAAGAAGGTTGAGAACCATCATAACATCCTGAAACAAAGTCCCAGATAAAACATATCAAACATGATATCAAACCTTGATGCCAGGACACGTTGCTGGCCCACGAATCCTGTATAGATGATCTACCAGATCTGAGAGGAGGAAAAAAAAACAGAGAAATAAAAGAAAGTAAAGGTGTACATCATAAAAAAAATAAAAATAAAAAATAAAAAGGAAGATATTGTAGTCAAAAAGAAAGAGCAAAAGTTAATATCCAGTGAAATGCCTTCCTAAATTTTGATCCAAAAAGCAGACAGACTTATCCTATGTAGCTGTAGGCTTACTTAAAACTCCACACACGAAATAAATTTTGGACTTTTTTTTCTGATGTATGATCATCTGATGATTTTCAGAAAAGGACCAAGAGCAAATGACTGACAAGGAAATACGAAACCAGGCAAGTATATTATAAAACAAAAGCACCAAGAGCAAATGACTGACAATGAAGTACTAAACCAGGCAAGCATATTATATTGTTTTAATTTTCTATGTTAGTTTTGTGATATCTCACTCTCATGCACATAATATACATCATTCAATGGACAAACATATTTATAACTCTATATTCACATATGAAGCCAAAAATATCCCGTAAAAATCTGTTCTTTTAAAATAAATACTCATATTCTACAAAGTCTCATGATGTTAAGTGTCATTCTCGTAATTTGTGAAATCCCTTAATGTTATACAGTTTACAATTGGACAACTCTGCAAAGAATTATGTAGCATCAACAGACTATCAGTGACTTCTCAGATACCACCTCCTATGAAGAAGCAAAAAACTGAAAGGTAATGATGATGACAAAGAAGTATACCTGCTCAAACTTGCAACAGCCAAACCATGATCCAGGGCTTCTTTACAAATATGTAAGCCAACAAATCCGTTTCCACCCAACACAAGTAACTGAAACAAAATAACAAAGCAAAATGCTTAATAGCACTAAAGCAGAGGAACTCATTCAGAGGGACCTAAGTACGAATTACCAACATCCTAGTTAAGTATACACCCATTAAAACAAAACACCTTCTCTGTAGGAGGAGGAGGAACATTGACAGTCTCTGCTTCCTCAACTTTAAAGGGCTCGTCGACCTTCTTAGAGTCTGTTGACAGATATCTCCCACTGTTGGACACAGCCATTTCACTGGACAGAAAAAATTCAGAATATAAGATGAAAGGATAACAAATCCCTAGATGCAAGAGTGAAATAGTCAACTCGCATCCTCAATTGAACATGGAATATGGGCCGAACCAGGCTTAACTAACTCAAATTATCTATAGAAAATTCAGAATAGTTTTGAAACAACCAGTACCACCACAATGTCAAGTGACCGAACAAACACAAATGGTTATCTTTATGCGACACGGGAGGCCACAGACCGGAAAATGATTAGTCATTAATCAAATGTACTTGCATAACTTGGCCCCAGGTTCAGAAAATCAAGTTCATGGATTTAAAAGATCAATGCTTTAAAGTGTGTCTAGTAGGAGGGAAAAGTGGAAGGAAGGAGAGGGCATGGAAGGATGATCAGATTAAGACATGGAGGTTGTCCTGCAGGAAGGATTTTAGGAGACGGGAATCCTTAGTTTGCGCTAATTTTTAAAACCTCTAAATTGGAGAGATTACGAATGACATTTACATAATTACCATAAACATTTTATTAAAAATAACATCTAATGATAGAATGGTAACTGTACAAATAAAACATCCCCGTTCCTTCCACTTCTCCTTCAGGTCCTTCCTACCAAACAAGAGTCTCACATAAGAAACACTCAGAACCTGGCATTTTCTGGCATTTTTCGCAGGAAACATAACCGAATCAGCATAAAACATACATTTCAACACGAAATATTAAAAGCTCATATCACATATACCACGCTGCAACACCCAGGTCTGAAAGTTCAACGGAGGTCCCCAGGTAATAAAACCCAAAAATTTTTTTTTTTCTTTTCTTTTTTCCCCGCTATCTCTGTTTTCTACCACAAATATTAAAACGAAACCACCAAACAATAATAAAACAAACAAACTAGGCATAAAGCATATATGGTCTCCATTATGGATTAGTCGCCATAGCATAAAGTATACATTACTGTTAAAATAACAATTCAACCAAGCATAATAAGATTACATGATATTTGGAAACAATATGAAACACGATCACGCAGTAAGCAAAAACAAAACTAAAAAAGCTTTGTCAAAACTGAAAATGGCTCCAACGAAGAAGAAGAAGAAGAGCTTACTAGAGCCTGGGAATTGATGGTCTTGAATGGATCAACCGCGAAACAACAGTCCTCATTTGAAATCAAACTCTGGCTCTGCCTCAATCTCTTCGGGCTCGTCTAGGGTTTCGATCAATTACACTGCGATTCAAAGAATGAATGAAGCGGGGGAACGAAGAGAGTGTTGGCTTTAGCTTGTTCTCGTCTCGCTCTAGAAAGTAGAATGGTTTTGGTTTAGAGAGAGAGAGAAAGAGGGAGAACACATGGCAGGTAATAGTGCTGACAGGTACGGAAGTACACGTGGCTCAATCCGAGCCTAGCGATGGGCGAAGGGCGACGTTCGAGAAGTCTGCGTGTTAACTACTCACACCACTAGAACGGTGTTTCTTGAATTCTGGTTTCAAGATCAATTGACGTGCTTCATTTTGGTTCATCAGATCAGCTGCCGAGAGTTAATCAACGGACCATTTGTGGGTGCCTCCTACGACGCATCTCCCAAGAAACGACACCTTTTGTCCAAGCGCAAAAATCTACAACCTTGTTTCCTTGCCAATCCAGTAAGGAATTTGGATCTGAGCCTATAAGGCCCACAATAGGATCATGTCAGCGCAGTGATCTGGCCCCCGCAGATTATTTTAATAAAATTAGAGGAAAATACGTGTGCCGATGCACATTCCGTGTAATCATAGAGAAATTAGGTTAAATATGGTCTCTGGCCTATAAGCATAAGTTAAAAAACATTTGAAAAATATACTTATAGACGAAAATACCCTTACTAATACCTAAGAGAAAATATGTCTCTTCCCCTTAAACTCCTCATTTTTCTCTCTCTCTCCAACTCTCTCTTTCGTCTCCTTCTCTGAAGAGCCAATGACTATCGCGCCGTTAACCGAGGAAGACGAAAACTCGTCGTACCGTCTATCGTAAATCTCTCTCACTGTTTAGGATTACGTTCAGAAAAATGAGTCCTCAAAAGAAGGTAAGCAAAATATGATTTGAGGGTTTTATTTTTTTTTAATTTAGGGCATTTGTAGTAGAAGACGATTTAGAAATTTTTGACTTCATTCCGACATTTTTTCGATGCATTTTCGATTAGTTAGTCTAAATTTTCGATCATATTTCGATGAGTATGGTTGAAAATAGTACCGGAAAATCATGCGAAATTCGACGTGTTTTCGATAGTATTTCGACGTATTTTCGATGGTATTTCAACTGAGTTTCGATTTACAGAGTCGAAATTTCGATACCTTTTCGATGATATTTTAAATAAGAAATTAGCTTAAATATGCTCCGTATTCTCTATTAAATAGGTGAAATAAACATTCGATGTTATTTCGACTTTGTTTCGATTTTATTTCGATGAGGTTTGGATGAATAGTGCTGCAATTTCGATACATTTTTCATGACATTTAAAGCTAATTTGTCTTTTAAAATAGAAAATAAGGCTGCTCTAAATTTTCGATGACAGTTCGATAATATTTGATGGTATTTCGACTGTGTTTCGATTTACAGAGTCGAAATTTCGACACCTTTTCGATGGTATTTTGACTGTATTTCGATTTTTTTTTAAATGAATAGTGCTGAAATTTCGATACATTTTCGATTACATTTTAAAATAGAAAATCTAAATTTTCGATGTTAGTTCGACTGTTTTTCGATCACATTTCGATGATATTCGATGGTATTTCGACGTGTTTTCGATGGTATTTCGACTGTGTTTCGATTTACAGAGTCGAAATTTCGATACCTTTTCGATGGTATTTCGACTGTGTTTCGATTTTATTTCAATGAATAGTGCTGAAATTTCGATACATTTTCGATGATATTTTAAAATAGAAAATCTAAATTTTCGATGTTAGTTCGACTGTTTTTCGATCACAGTTCGATGATATTCGATGGTATTTCGACGTGTTTTCGATGGTATTTCGACTGTGTTTCAATTTACAGAGTCGAAATTTCGATACCCTTCGAAATAGGTTTTTTACAGTATGTCGATACATTTTCGATGACATTTTAAAATAGAAAATAAAGCTGCTCTAAATTTTCGATGTCAGTTTGACTGTTTTTCGATCACAGTTTGTTGACCTTTTCTCTTCTAGTAGCTAGTAGTTAATCTTTTTTCGACTGTTTTCGATTAATTTTTGATTCCATTTCGACGTGCTCTGTTTTTCGATGATTTGTTCCTTGGACAATTTCCACCTCCTTACTATTTGTTCTCATTTGAGATAGTTTCTGTAAGATTTTTCGATGACAATCGAAATCTCATCGAAATCAAAATGATCGAAATTTCGATCACTTTTCGACCTATTTCGATGTGTTTCAACTATATTTCGACGTAATTTAGATGCTTTTGATATATGTTAAATTTATAAAAATCCTAACTAAATTGCTTTGTTCCTCTTATGCCGAACCAAATGTCAAAGCTCCTTGTACCTTTTGGAAAATACTTTCCTGGAAGGGTCACTATAAAAGGAACAACAGTGATGTCGAAGATTAAGGAGAGATTTGAGAAGTAT
>JXTB01000035.1:744529-772824 GCA_002914805.1 Parasponia andersonii
GGAGTAGACACACTTGCTTTGTGCTGATTGTTGAGAATACTTCTTTATATTCCATATGATTTTCTGATGCTTAAGAGTCTAAGACAACTGAATATGGAAGGTTCTACGGTGTTTCTTGAATTCTGGTTTCAAGATCAATTGACGTGCTTCATTTTGGTTCATCTGATCAGCTGCCGTGAGTTAATCAATGGACCATTTGTGGGTGCCTCCTACGACGCATCTCCCAAGAACGACACCTTTTGTTCAAGCGCAAAAATCTACAACCTTGTTTCCTTGCCAATCCAGTAAGGAATTTGGATCTGAGCCTATAAGGCCCACAATAGGATCATGTCACCTCAGTGATCTGGCCCCAGCAGATTATTTTAATAAAATTAGAGGAAAATACGTGTGCCGATGCCTGACATCCTGTGTAATTATATGCCCCTTGTTTTGACATTTATATCCCTTTTTAAAAAATCTTTATTAATAATTTTACCAATCTACCCTTATTTAGACCCGAGGAAACTCCGTTAAAGGCTTTGGACAGCGGAGACCTCGAGGAGCCATTGACGGAGTTCGGGGCCAGAGGTTTCGCCGACCCGATCTGAGCCGGCTTCAGCTCAATTGCGACTACGAAAATCTGATCGGTTTGTTTGGGGATCCGGATTCTACCTTACGAAGAGGAGAGACTGTTCGATCGTCCGATGTGGGAGGCCGGGCTTGAGTTTCTGGTCATCGCGAAGCCACTTGTGGCTGATAAGATGGTGCTCGTCTTTAACCACGACGGCCTCAACAAGCCGAAGCCGCCGATTATGTTGCAAGAGTTCGTGAACCACGACGGGGTGATTTTCAAGGTGTATGTGGTCGAGAAGTACGTCAAGTGTGTGAAGAGTAAGTCGATGCCCCATGTATGGGAGGAGAAGAAACTAGAGAGATTGGAGGGCTCATTTTCTTTTTGCACGTGTCGAATCTCGCCATCAATGAGAGGACTGACGATAAATACTCTAAGAAGATGCATTTGGATGAAACCGAGATGCCACCATAGACGCTTTCTTATCGAAATTCATGACGATAATTAATCTCTAAAATTTGAAGAGAACTAGTCTGATCAATATTTAAACAAATAATTATTAGTAATGGAAAAGTAAAGCAAGGCTACATGATCCATATGTGTGTGTATATATGTATATATTCTATTTCTAGACTTATTACTGATCAAAGTTGGCATTCTCTAAAATATTGTTCCTAAATTAATGATATATATATATATACACACATCATTATATCCACAAAATTTAACTTGATTGTCTTTGTTTCAGACCATGAATCGAGTTCTGTACTGTTCTAGCTTAGAACCTCGACAGTCAAATAACCCTTGGCTTAATTGTGAGCTACTTATCCAAATTGATCTGATATACTTGTTAGTTTTTACAATATTTGTCATGTACCATACTTTTGCTCGATCGGCCACGTCTGATTGGTAAATAAATATTGTAAATGAGTGATTTTCCTGAGGTATATTTGTGATTTATTGTTTTACTATGGGTATATTATTTTAATAATTTACCACCTCTTAACGATAGTAAATGAGTGATTTATTAAAATTATAATGGAATGAGTGATTTATTAAAATTATAATGGAAAATATACTACTGCATACAAGCGATAAAATTTTTAAGTCATAGTCAATAAGTTATATAAATGAGTGATTTACGAGGGGTATAATGATAAATATACTACCATAAATGAGTGATAATTTTTTTAAGTCATGGTAAATAAGCTATATACCACCTTTTAATAGTGATAAATGAGTGATTTACTAGGAATATAATGGTAAATATGCAACTATCTACAATCGATAAAAAAATTTTAAGTCATAGTAAATAAATCATATACTACTTTTTATAGTGGTAAATGAGTCATTCACCAGCGGTATAATAGTTAATATATTACCGTCTATAAGCGATAAATTTTTTTAAATCATGGTAAATAAATCATATACTACTTCTTACACTAGTAAATGAATGATTTATCAGGAGTATAATGGTAAATATGTTAATATCTACAAGCGATAAAACTTTTTAAGTCATGGTAAATAAATCATATATCGCCTAAATGAGGGATTTATCGAGGATATAATTGTAAGCACAAATCATTACTATTTAAAAAAAGGATATATTTGTTAATAAAATTTAAAAAGGGATATCTATTAAACCATACCCTAAAAAATGGGGTATTTTTGTTCAATTCCCAAATTAATTAGGGAAAATTAGGCTTTCGACTTTTTTATAAAAAAAAATTGAAATATACGGTGGGCTGTGTTTTTTCAGATCCAACATAATTTTTATTAGAAAAATGTTATTTTAAAAAATATTTATAAAATTGTCATTTTTAAAATAATAACTAGTTATCAGTAACCAGTTTTTAAATACTGATAAGCGATAACTAATAACCAAAGATATTTATAACTGATATATAATTGGTAACTAGTAACTAATTTTTGAAAACTGATAACTAGTAACTATTTTAAAAATGATACTTTTCTTAAAAGAAATTAAAAGTGATACTTTTTTAAAACTATACAGAAATTGTGGGGAAAAAAAATAAATCACATCTCCATATTTTTATAATTCTTTTTAGTTTTTATAGATAAAAGTGTTAGAAACCCATTTAATTAGGGAAACTACTATCCATAGGACTTTATAGAATTTTTTTTAACAATTATAGTAGTATTTATAATGAATTTTCAAATATTTCTTTTCCCATCATACCATTTGACTATTTTATGGCTAGTTAATTATTTTCTGTTAGACTGGTTTATAATTATAAATTGGTTGAAAAATATGCTTATCTATTAGTTAATTTTTTTCTATGTAATCAACTAGTTTATTATTATGAAATGGCTAAAAATTACACCCATCTGCTAATTGACTATTTTTCTTCTTAGACTAGTTGATTATTAACTAATTTATAATTATAATTTGGTTAAGAATCACATTTATTTATTAGTTAACTATCTTCATACTAAGAAGAAATAGAAAATGGAATCTACTATTATTTTCTTCGTACTAGAAACTAGGGATCAAATCTGATAATAATATTAGATAATATTAGTATTCTCAGAAAGAAAGAAAACAACAAATAAATAAAATAATAATCAATATACGTAATACACGCAAATTATTGTTACATTGGATCCAGAGAAAAAGAGCGAACTTATTTAGTAAAACAACTCAAAAAATAAAAAAATATCACTAATTTCTTCATGATCGTCCCAAGTTCGAAGTATCGTTTGTATAAATAAGAATTTTCTTTGTTGCATGATTTCTTCTTTATATAGATAGATATAGGATCTAGAGAGCGATTGCTTAGAAGTGCATTTGATAATGGTAACATGAAAACTCAAACTATGGAAATGTTGTATTTTTTTTTTTTAAAAAAAAAAAGTCCTTTTCATATGATTGGGATCAACAAATATGTGGGTCGACCTCGCACACAATTACATCTTTAGACTGCCTCAATAATGATTAGAGAATAACATAAATATCTTATATATGAAATTACATAAGCACAATATTAATAACATATAGTACCTCTATTGCTACCTCTTTTTTTTTCCCTCTCCCGAACCCTCTTCTACATAGACATTTATCTAAAATTTAAAAATTAAGTATTTTCTTAACACATACCTTATTAATATTTGTTATTCCAAATTAGCCATCAATAAAAAAAAATAAAGTAAAAATTCTTTTCCCACTGATTAGTTTCAAAAATTTCTCATTCATTTATTTTGACCTTCTTCAATTTTTTATTAATTTTTTTGATAAGAACTCATCTTATAAATCAAGATAGAGGGGCCAAATTTTTGAAATTCGAAATATTCATCATTTTATATTTTTCTTAGAAATTAAGATAGAGTTCTTGAAATTAATTTTTTTAATATTCTTAAGAAGAGATATAGAGTTTCTTGAATTGTTTCTTAGGGTTCTTGAGTATTTTTTAAGATTCTTAAGAATTAGGAAGAAAGTAAAAGTTCGTGAAAATTTTATAAGGTTTTTGAAAAATAAAAAGAGAGTTAGATGTCTTGAATTATGTTTAGAATTGTTCAGAGAGAGTTGGAGTTGAGAATTTACATTATTTTTTTCCTACGACTATAAAAATTTTATTTACACAAAAATAAATTGATTGTATAAATTTTTTTTAATGATTTGCTTATCTGTTGTGTTTAACATGTGAAAAAAAAATAAAACAAAAGTTAAGAAAGAAGATTATAGATTTTTAATATTATTTATGTCCATTTATATCATTTCATATAAAATTGTTTATGTTATTTAATAAATAGTAAATGAAGAATGAAAAGAAAAACAGTTGGATATCAATAGAGTCACCCACAACATATATAGAGTGAGCTTCATTAAGAAAATTATAAAGCCTGTTGAAGTGAAGAAGACTAGATACGTAGGTTTCTAAAAACTAATATATGAAAGATTAAAAACCATAAATATAGCCGATGTGGCAAAACTTCTCTTATGAAAAGCAAGAGGAGTGGGTTCGATCTCCACTCTCCTTGCCCTCGCCTACTAACTTAACAGATGAACTCTCCTCAAAAAATAGAAAAAAAAAATTAAAAAGAAAAAAAGAATCATTTAATTTGAGTTCATGTCCATTTTCAGAATTAAAGAAAATTTATGGGAGGGTGCCCTTAGAAGATGGTCGGGGAGAGAGGGAAAGAAATAAGAGGTAACAGTAAAGGCACTCTAGTATAAATTATAATTAAAGTAATATTGCTAAACATATGCAGCCATGCTTTACCATTGCTCTTCTCTTTCGCTTCGAAATAAGTCTAGTAGTCTACTGAAACTGTGATGAAACATATGCATATAGAAAAACTCAATTCAGCTGATCCAATTAAACATGCATTTTTTATTCGATAAAGCAACTTACTAATCCAACCATAAACTTTCCGAAAAAGTAAAGTAAACTAATCATAAAAACCCTACTAATCCAATCACGTAAACCAACAAAAATTCAGAATCGGATACTCCTAATCCAAATAGCACTGCTCTATTTCAGCTCCAAAAAACAAAAAACAAAAACAAAAACACAATACATAACTTAAACTTGGAAAGATTCATAGCTAAAAATCGCTCATCATGAAAGTCAGTACAGAAGCAGCAGCAAAATTCATTACAACATATTACATAACGCCACGAGGGAAAAAAAAAATCAAGGGTCAAGATTCTCCATCGATCAAACTCCGATGCCTACTGTATATATACATATACAAAAACAAAACACTGATAATATTAACGAAGAGAGCTAGAATTAGATAATCAAAACGTGGGAACAACGCCGTATCCTGAGATACGGTCAGCTTCGAGTTCTACCTCTGTCCTCTTGGCGAACCGTCCTTTGATTCTTGGCCTCGTTTCCGCGTAGGCTTTCCGCGACGCGTACCGGATCGTCTTCTCGAACTTTCTATTCTTCCTCTTCTCTCTGTACCTCAACACCCTCGCTTCCCTGTCCGCCGTCGATATCTGGGCCGCCTGGCGGGCCGACTCCGGCCCACTAGAGCTCATGGGCTTACTGCCGTAACCATTGGATATATCGGTCATAGCGTTCCCATCGGGCACAACTCCCACGTCTAAGGATGACGACGATACCTGAAACCCCCCCAAATAAAAAGAGACAAGACTTTATTTATTTTCTTCTTCATTTTCTCAGCAACCAAACAGTTTTTCGAAACGAAGAGACTTACGCTTTGGCTCAAACAGTGAGCGTTGTAGCCGTGGACGAAGTGTTTGTTTCCCGAGAAATCCATTTCGTAACACTGCTCGTTCACCATGGGAGGCTGGGACGTGCCCTTGTAGTGGACCGGGACGACGCCGTCCGTACCGGAGCTGTTCTGTTCTTGGGCTTCTAGTTTCGGATCCAGAGGCCCGTAGTCCAGATCCAGATACGGGACCATATCCGGGAAAACGTACTGACCCGAGTTCAGATCCGGGCTATCTATGGCCTTGGGGTTTGGGAGAAGCCACGAGGCGGCCTCGGCCTCTTCCGTGCTGACCTCGGCGGCGTCGCCTTCGACGTCGGAGATGTAACGGTCGTTAAGGAAGTTGACGGTCCCGGCTGATTTGTTGACCGATTCGTAGATTGGGGTCACGGGCACCCGCTCGTGGCGGCGGGCGAGCGGGTTGGCCGAGTGGATGTCTCGGTCGCACGTGATGCAGAGGGCGGCGGCGTCCGCCTTGCACGTGACGTGAGCGGGGGCTTGCTCGCAGACCTCGCAGACCCAGACGCGCGCGTGGCGGGACGCGAGCTTGTTGGCCGCGTGGACGTTG
The DNA here is from genome assembly GCA_002914805.1 of Parasponia andersonii. Lineage (NCBI taxonomy): Eukaryota > Viridiplantae > Streptophyta > Magnoliopsida > Rosales > Cannabaceae > Trema > Trema andersonii. The sequence continues at coordinate 750,850 of JXTB01000035.1, forward strand.
GAGTCGCACGTGACGCAGAGGAACGCTGCGTCGGCCCGGCAGAAGAGAGTCGCCGTCGCTGATTTGCACGAGTCGCAGAGCTTGGACGCCATTGCTTTGCTCCTCCTCCAAGTAAGCTTTACTGTCCGAGTCTCTATGCTGTTGATTATGTGCACGCGTCTAACTGGTGGGGCCGAGGAGATCCGGAGTTTAGCGAATTAATGGTTGGCACGTAGGATAGGCTTAGCCAGAACCAGAAGATGGGTTTTTTTATTTTATCTCACTTCCCAAAGGAGTAAGCCAGAGACAGAGAAAAAGTGGGATTTTTTTTTCTTTTTACTGAAATAATATATTAATATGTGAATTTGGGACCCACATGTGTTGGAAACAGAACAGTTGCCAAGTTGGGTCATTGTGATGGACATGTATGGGGGGGACCTTAACCTTTGGCTTATTAGTCAATGAAAGGGGCATGGGACTTGCAGCTCGGTTGCGTGCATGAATATAATTCTTAACAAAAGAATGTAATGTAATATGATTCATATATTCACTTTAGAGAAATTTGACACATATATTAGTGTTACATTTTTAAAGTTGAAAAATATGGGCAAGCTGTAAAATTCTAAAATTTGCTATGTCCTGGTTTATCAACCATGCACCAACTCCCGGCCACACCTAACCTGAAAAAGCTATATACTAATACCCATTAATTTTGAATTGAAATCTTCCCTTTAGTTTGTCTGGTAAGCCATAGGTCCAATCAATGCATAAATGACCCGTCATGTTTGATTAATTACAAGGGTAGTTCCTTCAGAATTTAGATGATATGGAAAATACGACTCCAGAAATATATAACACTTATCAGTATAAATCCAAATAAGAAAAATAATAAAGTTTGGAACACCTTGCAGTGAGACTAAAGTCCTTAAAATCATGTGATAAAAAATCAACTAACATTGTTTTGTGCAAAAACTGTGTTCCTTACCTTACTCAAAGAAATATGTAAAAGGATGTAAAAACCAAACATAAATTTTAGGTCCCAAAACTCTATTAATATGCGCTGTGACATGTACCCCATTTAGCATTTTTATTTTTATTTTTGGGGGGTTTTAATATATGTCTGAAAGTAATGTACCCCATTTAGCAATGCCTTTACAAATGTTATGCTAACTAATGTACATGAGATAGCTTATACTGATGTGTTTGGGATTGAATATAGTTTCAGCTTTTAGTTTTTAAAAGTGCTTAGTGAAAAAATTGAGAGGAAGGGGCATTTAACAAGTTCTCATTTTTTTTTGTTAGAAAATTCTAAAAATTGTTATGTAATTGTCAATTTAAATAAAATTTGAAAAGAATAGTAAAAATTATTTTTCTAGTCTAATTTTACTTTTATGATTGTATATATAATTTATATAATTTACTAAACACTTAGGTGTTATTTTTAAATAACAGAACAATTTAGTAGATTAAATGAACTAAACGTTTAGATTTTTTTTTTTCAGACCTGCTTCTTAACTCAGAAGACAGCTAAAATAAACTATACCACAATACAGTAGTAATACCAAACTGCTTATAATACATGTTGCTTATAATACATGTTGTTTAAATCGCAACTCCCAACAGAAAAGAACATTAAAAAAACAAAGAAATATAGGATGTGAGTTGCGTCAACATTTTTTGCCTTTCCATTTTTATTTATTATTATTTTTTTTTGTTTTAAGAAAAGTCTTTTATGTAACGAAAGCTGGACCACAGACTTATCTATCTGACAATTGTGAAAATACATTTCAGCTTTTCCACCGCGAGGTAATTAATGATACAGACAGGAATTGATAAACGTGTTTGACAGCATTACGGGTGATTGAATTGAAGTTTTGGAGGCTTGCTAGGCTCCCTCTTCCCTTATGGACTAGTATTATTGCAGCCAAATAACAAATAATCCCAATTAATATGAACATATATGATCCATCCGCTACTCTTATCTTTCTACAGTTTGAATTTTCTTTTTCGTCTTTTATTTATTTATTTTCCTTCTCATTGTCTGGATATGGGGCGAGTTCTACTATACGATCCCCATATTTTGGATGTATATCTGCAGCACCGAATTTTGTATTTCTATTGGTTATGAACAAAGGAATATAATTATTATTGTGGATATAACTTTACCAAGTTTACCCCACTAGGACAAAAAAGAAAAAAAAATTATGAATGCGATGGACGATTTGAGTCGGTCAGATCGAAACCTATAATTTTTTTTTTTGATTGAATGAAAGAAGAGGAAGGGGCAACAATTGGAAATTTGATCTCAAAATGATTTCTATTGCTAATTTCGGAGTCCATAAGAAAACAGGTAAATAATATTGTCAAAGCGAGTGCCCAAACGCGAGGCTCAATAGTAACATTCGATCATCTCCTCCGGCGATGAAGCCCTATCAATTCTTTGGGTATTGTGTTAATTTATTAAGTATTTTAGGGTATTGATTAGATTAGTAGAATTAATGGTACTAAACACTTGCTGGATTATACGGAGTCACGCTGGTGAGGTGTGTTATTGGGTATTAATTATTTGACTCTGTGTAACATCGCTGCTTGTATCGAAAATCAGAGGCTTATCGATTCTTCCGGCAAGCTTCGAAATTCTTAGAGTTTTGCACATCCTTCTAATTCTTTAAATTGTAATATAGTTCGTTTTCTTTTATAGGATTGTATTTATGTAATTATATTTAGGCATGACTATAAAAAGCACTTTGATTCGTTTATGATTTTGATTTCGATAAGATTTCATTTTCACGGATTTTCAGTGTAGTTTTTAATTTTCGTAATTTACTAGAGATATCCATTCGGAAAAAAAAATGGTTTATGATATCCATTGGGAAAAAAAAAAAAAAGGTTTATTGGAGATTTAATTTTCTATATGGAGGTGTACGATACAATGGTTAGAAGAGTACAATATGGACTCTGTGACGCGACTCAAATGCCTCTAAAATGGGTTGCAGTAAGGCCAAAAAGTGGGGTCTTATAGTAAAATTTCCCTTAATTTGGGTCATTGCCATAGATTACCTAAATCTAACACGGGCTGAAATTCGTCATGTTTTCGGTCCTAGCACAACAACCATATCAAACGACTACAATTTGATTTCAGAACTTTATTACCCCACAAAAACCGGTGTACAGCGAGCATGCCCACTTCTTATTAAATGAGTAAAGGATGTTCAAATACATATAAAGACAATTCTTGATATATATATATATAACCATGAGACAAAAATCAAGATAAACAGTATAAAATTTCTCATAACTTGAATACAAATCAACAAATCATGGGTTTTAAGTCAAGGGTTTCAAATTGGAGATAGAGATTAATCGGACTTTGTCGAGGGACATGAGGAGACTGGAACGAATGAGAATAACAAAGATATCAACGGTATCGAAATTGCTGCAAATGAGCTAACAGAATCGAGAATACCAGAGATATTTGATCTAAAACTTACTCTGAAGACCCATTTCAATTTAGGAATTTGAATGATTTACCCAAACATTTCCACTTGAAATTCAATATACCTTACTTGATGGTTTATTATTATTATTATTATATATATATAACTTAGTTCCCAAAAATCGTCAATTTTTGAGAATGAAATATCAAATGGGTTGCATTTCTTTACTATTTTCTCTAAATGATCTTTAACTTAGGAAAAAAAATTCTGATTTTCCCGTTTAAATCAAAATTTTCATTCAAAATAAATTAGAGAATAGAGTTTTCAGAAGCATACCTCTCCAATTAAAAACTTGATCTTGGGTTGTAAAAAGAAAAAAAAAAATTAAAATGGTGGAGGTGGGATCTCTCTTCAGTTACGGATGGTTTTGATATTCGGACTTGTTATTTTTGGAGAGAAAAGATTTTGAATTCCTTTCAAAAAAAAAAAAAAAAGGACTTGGGACTTTTCCTTCTAATTCAAGAACAGATGACCATGGGTGTATTCTTATGTGTAGAAGGGAGCATTGTAGATAATTTGCACTACTCGTAATGTAGGCCGTCGATTCTACATCACATGGTCAGCAGAAGGATTTTAGCAATACGACCAAAAACAAGGGTCTTATAGTAGAAATCTCCAAATTAATGAACTAATCACTTTTTTGTTTATTCAGATAACAAGAGTGTGTTACCAAGCAATTCCGTAATTTGAGAAATTGTCCTTTCAGGCATAGGAGCCAATGAATTTTGCAAATACGACTCCATGCATGCGGTTACATTAATACTAATTATTAAGAAAAGGGCTAATTTCATTTTGCCATATTGGTCCTTAACTTAATTTTTTGTGATATTTAATTATTAAATATATATTTTTTTTGCATCATTAGTATTTTAGGAATATTTCATTTTAAAGTCTGTTAAAATGTATTTGAATAGGAGAAATTTTACACTATTAATCTCAAATTTTCAATTATTTAACAATTCGGTCATAATTTTTATTTTTGTATTTATATTTCTGATTAACAATATTATATCTGTCAATCTTTCAAAAAATTAAAATTCAAAAATTGATATAAAAACAACCGTTCATTTAAAAAAAATTCAAAAAAAAAATTATACTAATAAACTTTAGTTTATGTCAAACTATAGTAACTTTATGAACAAAAAATAATTATCTTATAATTTTTAAAATTAAAAAAATTTCACATACACGCTTTTATCCTAGTCAAATTTGACTGATAATTTACTATATCCATTAAATGTTTATGTAATTATGAATGGTTATTCTAAAAAATTAATTAACTATTTGCAGCAAATAAGCCTGAAAAGTTTTATAATTTTCCATTAAATGTTCATGTCTTTATGTAATTGCATCTAACAATTTTTTAGAAAATTAATTGTTTAGAATTTTAATTTTTTGAAAGATTCGTAGGTACAATATTATTAATCGAAAATATGAATAAAAAAAATATGGACCAGATTATTAAACAATTGAAAAAATAAGATCAATAGTACAAAATTTATCTTATTCAAATGAATTTTAATAGAATTTTGGATGGAATATTCAAAAAATGATCAATGGTGCCAAAAAGAAAAACATTTAGTACTTAAATGCCATATAAAAAAAAAAAAGTTGAGAACTAATATGCTAAAATAGTAATAGGTTAGGGACCAATAGTGTCATTAACCCCTAAGAAAATGTCATATTGGGCATTAGGCACATGGAGAGGTATATTAATTTGACACATAATTACATTTTAGATGTTACAATAGTTAACTGGTGTGGCGAGACTAATTTTGAGTTTACTATCATAGTCTCCGTTATCATTTTACTATATTATCCATGGATTATTCACCATTTAATTTGGTGCGGGACAATTTCGGAGAATCTCATCGAGGATCGGTTATCGGGATCCAAGTTTTGAAATTGTTATTTTGAATTAATTAAATAATTTTATATTGGTCAAAATCTTTTAAAAGCCTAAATAGATTAAAAAAATATAAATTAAAATTAACTTTATTGAAAATTCTAATTTTAGCTCAAATCTATTAGAATTATAATTTAATAAAAAACTTAAATAACTAAAAAATACATTCAAATAGAGCTTTAACATATTAAGAGTTGTACAATATAAAATATTTATTACCAAAATCATATAGCATATTATTTATTTAAAAAGATAATACAATCTCAAATACTTAGACTCACATAATATTAGTATATAATTATATATTATTAATTTTTTTAAAATATAGTTGAATTATTATTATTATTATATAAAAATATAGATATTTAATTATATATAATCGAGACAAAATCAGTACAGGTACTTTATCCCAAATCCATCCCATCCCGTTAAATATTAAGTTTAGAATCTCCGTCCCATGCCACATACTATTTATAACGATAAAATTGACTTGTCTTAATCACCGAGATCTTATATGTTTGTATGACTTGTTGCAGGCCATTCTATTATCACTCCTGTTTTTTATATTCTCACATGTTATCTAAAGAAACCCATACAAAATTTCTAAAATTTTAAATTTTCTTTTTCCATGCCTCTTAAATTTTATTAATTCCAAAATTATCCATCTTAGAGTTCTTTCTCAAAAAAATTCTTTCCACACCCATCTAATAATATATTATTTTTAAACTCAATTTTTGCCTTGTCCATTTTCTATTGTCTTCTTTTCATAATCATAAAATTTACATTGTCTCCTCAAAAACAGTCTTTTTGCATATAAAAGCAATTATAACAATAACAACAAAATTAATATTATAAAATACGATTGATTATAACATTTGAAATTGTTTTTTTTATGATGTGAATTGGAAATTGCTTATTTTATGATCTAAAATTGTATATTTATCCCCTCAGAAACGAAATTCTATTTATTTCATACACGAATGACGAACCAGAAAAACAAAATATTTATAAAGTCTAAGTAATGATTAATCTTATGAAAATAGAAAACAAAACCTCATTAATGAATAAATTCCAAGGTCTACAGATAGTCGGTTACTCTTTTTTTTTTTTCCCTTCTTTTTCATCTAATCAGTAAACCTAACTTTATTAACAAAGAGATAGACGATAAATAAAAAGAGCAGATAGCAGGGAGAAAAAAAAAAGTGAAAACAAATTTAATGAGTTTCGGTTAAATATTAACTAGAAATAATGGGTGCTAACCCAATATAATTTTACAACGGGTGATTATATTGGCACCCGTTATGTTATAAAAGCATCTTTTGTTAAAAAAAAATATTTTTTAATTACAAATTTGGAAAGTTCTAAAACATCAAATTTTGGATTTTGTACATTCATACTTTAAATCTATTTTAATTACAAAATTCATTTATAGCTGTAATTACCAAAAAGACAATCTAATAATTAAATGCACTCTTCTCTTAAAAAAATAAAAGTTAAATGCAGTTATTATGATTATAGTTACCAATCATCAAAGAGTACCCCAAGAACGAAAAAATATAATTGAAAGGTAAACAATGAAATTATTCCTTGAATCCTAAAAGGAAGTTGATTTTTTATTCTTCGAATCCTCCAAAACAATTAAGAATGGAATAGTAAAACAGTGTTGAAAAATTAGAAAATCCAAAAGAGGATATTAGTAGAGAAGTGTGTTTTAAAGTTTTTTTTTTCAATCTTAAAATAATTGCTATCTCGCTTCGTCGTATAAAAATTTTTGTTTTTTTGTTTTTTTTTTCTTTTGATCAAAAAACTATATATAGTACAGAGGGAAAAAGTTTAAGGAGATTTCGAAAAAAAAAGAAAAAGAAAAATACAAACAATAAAATGAAACAATTCAATTATATTATATATTCTCGAGTAATGCTATAAGATACCAATGTTCAAAAACACAATGACATGTTTATTTATTATTGGATGATTTTAATTAATAAATTAAGTCTTATTTAAATTACACATAAATTATAATTATAATTATAATTAACTAATGAAAGATTGACACATCATTATAATGCTGGATATCACTGGTACCCTATAACATTAGTCTATATTCTCTATATGGCATTATTCTATATTCTCTGTGGTACAAGAAGAAATGCATCAGAAATGTATCATATATGTTCTTCAATTTTTTTTTAACTTGAAAATTGGATACTAAAAGTCAAAAAGGAGAATGTATGAAAGCTGGGTATTTCCGGAATACGAGGAATGTATAAAGTAAAAATATCATTTTCTTAAAATTATTTTTGCGATGAAAAGGGAAATGAATATACAAAGTCCAAAATGTGACGAACTAAGAACTATCCTAAAAATTTACCATTTTGTTGGAAAAAAAAAAAAATTGTTTACACCTAAAACTTCCAACACCGAGTACACCCCATTAATCATACAACAATTATCTCAATCTCTATCCAAAATTAAACACTGACATTTACCTTAGCTCAAATAAATTTTCTCACTTTTTTGTTTTTTTTTTTTTGTTTTCCTTTTTCTGCTTAAAATTTATTTGGATTATGATAGAGCCCGTATATTTTGGGTGGATTTGGACTTTTGGTAAACTTATGAATTGAGATAAAAAATAATAGATATCACAACAAAGGTATTGATTTAATTATGTTTGACAGTGATTTTTTTATGCTTCCTGATTCCTTGAACTTCTCCAATTCGAAGTAATATATATTTTGTTGTATATGTATATATATATATATATATATATATATATATATATATGATATCAAAATAAAATGAAGATGAAAATCACATAGAAAGAGAGAGTGAGAGTTAGTGTAAAAAAAAAAAAAAGAAGGAAAAAAAAACAAATAAAGAATGACAAACAAAGAGATGTGAGCTGAGAAAGGGGAAAGAGAGATTGGGAGGAACGACTGGGGAAAAAGATGAGAACGGATTGCGAATTAGCTAAAATAGAAAAGCGTCAATATTGAAGGTGCACAAAGCCGTTCTTTTCTCTCATTTTTTTTTTAATTGTCTTTAGTCATTTTAATGATAAAATGGGTGCTTTTATATCAACAAGGGGTGCAAATATAGTCACTCTTTTACAATTTATAATTAAATTAAATTAAATTTTATAAGATTTTAATTTACTTCAAATTATGCGAGTGTTTTACTGGATATGTTTTCTTATTTAAAGAATTTTTACTGGGTATGTATGGGTGTGTAATAAGAAATAATATTTAATGTTTAACATTGTATAGTACATTAACGTCATTCTTATATAAGGATATTTTTGGATATTTTACATTAAATAAAAAAGAGATGGGGCGAGAAAAAATAAGGATGATAATAGAACTACCATTTGCACTAATCCAATCAATTTTTCGAAAATAAGAACAAAGAAAAGCTATATTTAAATCTCACACTAAATATTAAGGCAACTTTGTAATAAATAAAAAGATAAGTCAAGATATTACATTAAAAGTACCCTAAGCCTCTAAAGCCCAATTTTTTTCTTCTCAAATGCATCAACTATTAAAAATTGGGTCTCTAACACTTATTATTACAAAAATCGAAACAAATTACAAAAATACGAAAATTAGGCTTTTATTTCAATTTATGTACAGTTTTTATTAGGAAAATATCACTTTAACAAATATATTTAAAAGTACCATATTTAAAATAATTACTGGCTACTGATTTCTAAAAACTGGTTATTAGAAACTAGTTACTAGTTATATACCAGCTATAAATATCTTTAGTTACTAGTTACCAGTTTCCAGAAACTGATTACTAGAAACTGATTAATATTTTAAAAATGATATTTTTATAAATATTTTTTAAAAAAGGTATGTTTCTAATAAAAATTGTACCACACCTTAAAAAAAATACCAAACTACCGTATTTTTCAATTTTTTTTTCCTAAAATACAGTATATTATCTAATTTCTCCTTAAAAATTGCCTAAGCCCAATTTCTAACTTTTATGATGAAAAAAATTGAATCATTGGGAGAAAAAAAAAGCAGGAGAAAAATAAATAATTAACACAAGAAAATAAAACTCAAACTACTTAGAAAGAAACGAAAAACAAAAAGAAAAAGCAAAAAAAAAATGCAAAATGATCGCAAAGCCACACAAGTTTTGGTTATTTAACCCCAATTATAATAATGGATACGCATAATTTTGATTTTCGGATAAAAAAATTGCTATATGTAATATGAGAGAATATACACATCATGAAAAATTTATAAACGAAACTTCAATTTGATAACAAATGAATATTTTTTGTATTTCAAAAGAACCCATACTAGATATGCATGCTTTCATTTTACTTCTTATTCTTTAATTTAAGTTTATAGAGATTATCAAAGAAATTAGGAATGAATAAGATGAATTATGTAGAGAAAATAAGGAGGTATATTATGTTGAGAAAATAAGAAGGTTATGCAAAGGATGGAGGAAAAATTTGAATGAGAATGGCTATGGAAAATTGAAAATAAGGCAAGAAGTGAATATGGAAAATTGAAAATAAGGCAAGAAGTGAATATGGAGTATCTTTATTTTTTTCCATTATTAAATTGTCCCTTCTAGTCATTTTATTGGTTAATGAGAAGACTTCATACGAAGTGGGGTATAAATATAGCTTCTCATGAGAAGATTTTTTTCCCAAAAATTAAATCATTTTTTTAGAAAGAAATTCTTCATGGGATTTAAAATAAAGCTAATTAAGTGAAAATATCAAATACAATTATCGCACAAAGGGTCAAAAAGAACACTCTACCCAAAAGAAAAACTTACAATATCCAACCCCATAATAAAACAACTACGGGAGCAAATCTAACGAAGTGTGTGTGTAAGTACAACTAAAAGTAGATAAACGAATTCCACTATCTCGGACAGACAACAAATTTTAAGTCAGTCTCTAGAGCCATCAATTTTTGTTCCTAGACGTTCATTACTAAGCACCATAGCAAATTCTTTATGGCATCTATTAATAAATAATAATCTCTATATGACATTCATCAGCAAATACCATTTTCTTCGTAGTATTCATCAATAAATGTCACTCAAAATTTTTAAAATTTAACTCTCAAAATATATGAATTTAGAAAAAAATTAAGAAATACAGACAAAAAAATAACAAAAAACAAACTTTGAAAGTATAAAAATTAAAATACAACAAAAAAACACCACATATCTAAATTTGGGTATACAAAAATCATCATAAATCTAAATCTAGATGGATATCAACTTTCACAAAAAATGAATGAAAAAAGAAAAACTAACAGCAGGAAAAAAGAAAAACAAAACCATACGAGAGAGGAGAAGGAGCCTCCCCCAATGGGACTAAAATCTACTAGTGGAGGAGGTTGTGGCTCAAGGATGATCATCTCGAGATTTTAGAGAAAAAGCCAAGAGTGCTTCTCTCTCTATTGATTTTTCTCTGTCTAAAAAATCCATTTTAATTATTTTGGATAGTGATCATAAATCAAGTCAAACTCGTATGCAAGCACTTGCCATCGGACAATGATTAAATATTTATCATTAATTGTCGAATTTTAACATTAAACGATGGGCTTGTAGAATATTGCATTTTTTTTATAACAGAATATTGCATTTATTATCTCTAAGAGGCATGTAGGTTGACATTAAAAAGAAAAAAGGCAGGTGTATTTTGAGTAAGAGGCTGCTACTTATTGTCGAATCTTATGGCGTTTCTTGAATAAAGTAATACGTATTTTGTTTACGTATACACATATGTTCCATAAGGCCCATCTTTCTAATTATCGTAATTCATTTTTTTTTTTTCAGTTCCTAAATGAAGAATCAGCTTCTAAGCTAGCTTACGGACTTAATTATTATCCGCATTCTATTTATATTGGGATTGTGAACTGAAAGTCACTAATAATAATAGTAATAAAGCCAAGAGAGGAAATTACACGCTATAATAATTGTTGAATTACATGATTTGATATATCCTGAGTTGATTTCTCACCTTTCCATCTTGTGTTTTCTTATCCTTTCAAGTTGAACTTGAAACCAACCTTTATAAATTTTGGAGACAAAAATAAAATATTATTTTCGTGTTTTATTTTATTTTTGTTCTTGAAACGACTCAGCAATAAGTTGAAATGTCAATTTCAGAAATAATAATAAAAAAGATAATAGAATTAAACTTTAGGTGATCAAGGGAGACGTATCAACTTTTCCTCCTTAAATTATGCTTTTTTTTAATGCTTTTTTTTTTTTTTAAATTTAAAAAAGCAATCCTTAACTTATGCTTTTTGTTTTTTCTTCTCTAGCCCGAAAACGGTAAAATTATCTCAGGTAGATTGTCATAATAAGTAGTTTCCGCAGAAGCCCAATTCTAAGAATAATTATTTTTGACAACCGAAAAATAACATTATGAATTTCCTATAATATATGTTGCAAAATGTAGAGTTCAGCCTAATCACAATAGGATTACTAATATTTGTATCAAAAGAATATTTTTCAAAAAAATATTTGTAAAAAAAAAAAAAAATTTAAATACCCCAAATTTGTCTTTCAAATTAATTAAAATATCTTTGAAAAAAACCTCATATGAGTGATACATGTTTTTTTTATTTTTTTTTTATTTTTATTTTTTTAATGATAAAGTGACGATAGAGATGATGAATAAAATGCTAAGATACGAGTCTTTTAAAATCTGAGGACTAAAATATAATTCATAATAATTTTGGAGTAAAATCAAGACTTTTTCCATCAATTTGTAATGAAATAGTGACAAAAGGCCAAATTAGGAAATGTGGATCATCTCCAATAAGCTATTTCAAAAATTAAGACCGAAAATGATAATAATTCCAAAATTCTAGGGCTAAAAATATGTTTTATACTAAGTAATATATATAGTTATCTAAATATAGACAAACAATGTTTACTAACTAGTAAATGACCATAAAACTAATGAAAATAAAGTGTCTTTCTTTCCCACTCATTCATGTGCAAGGTTTGCTTATGACACAAATTTTAGAGAAATATTTACTTATTTATTTAAATTGAGAATGGATACTTAATTTTTTAATTCCTTCCTATTACCTACCCTCTAAAATCTTTTTATTTACAGTTTTTCTATCACAGATTAGTAAACATGTGTGAAATGAAAAAAAAAAAATATTTTTTTTAATAGATTTTCATTTAGTCATCTTGTTAGTGTTTTATATTAAGGAATTGTCGTTATAAATTATGTTACAGTAAACTTAATTACCTAACTTGAACCGAAAAAAATGAATTCAGACTGATATAGGTCCCAATTGTTGGTATTGTTAAATACTTAGATGAAAATATATTGCTAATCGAGGTTCTGAAACTTTGTTTGAGCGAAAATTATTTTTGATTACATAAAGAGGAGGGAACCTGAATCTGTACAGTGGAAATTCATTTGGTTACGGCCCAAACATTTTGTTTACCTACTCAGTGACGAGCGCGTGAGGAAAGGAGCTACCCTTTTGGGCCTTAGATGGACAAGTGAAAAGGCCGAAAACAGAAATTCGTGATCATGTCATTCAGATCATTTTTTTTTAAAAATTTTTTATTATAAAATATATACATAAATTGGCCAAGGATTCTTATTTTTTTTTATTTTTATTTTTTACATAAACTAGCTCCCGAAGGGCATATCATTAATTGAAGAAAAAAACTTTAAATTACCATATAAACATAATGATTATAATTTAAGAATCTTCAAAAAAATGAGACGAAAAATGAATCACAAACACAACTAAAAATAAATGTGTGAATTACTCTAATTATTCAAGAGAAAGAGACAATAATGACCACAATCAATCTATTGTTTTCAATACTTGCCCACAATTACATTTTTGGTGGGGTAGACTGTATGATGCTAGCACTAATTGAGATCCTGCTCATGGAAAAAAAAAAAAAAACTGACTTCTAAATAGATCTAAATCTAAGAAAAAGTTAGATTTAAGATATAAACTAAATTAAAATCCACACAAAAGTGGTATTATAAATCAGATTTAGATCTAGACTTATTAAAACTTAAAAAAAAAAAAAAAGCAATGAAGAAGAAGAACAAGAGAGTGAGGAGAGGAGGCCAAAGAAAGAGAATAAAGACCTCTTCTCTGGCCTCTAAGTGGGACGACACTAACTTTTTTGTTAGGAACCTAATTAAGATTGGAAATCTCTTCTCCTATACACTCCTAAGAATATTAGACTAATTAAACTAGCTGAAATTATATTAAAACTCGTCGTCTCTTTACTCTTTTAAGAATTATATGTGATTGTTAAAATTGTATGTAATGTGGTCAAATTTATTCTCAAAATCTGATTATTCATTCTGTTGAAAAAATTTCTTATTAATTGTGTTGATTAAGTCTCTGTGTTTCTGTTGATTAAATCTCTGCCAACATAAGATGTATGACATATATTACATTTGAAACCACGGAGAACTTAAGTTACTTGCACATTAGATAAGACTCAAGTAGTAGGCTATATATACCATGCCGGATAAATATTCATGGCAAATTTTGTCTTATTGTGGTTTAATTTTCGTTTAAGAATCAGATGAACCTGAGGCCCTGAACTGAGTTTTGTACATGATATTTCTTTTACTCCCAAGCTAGCGAGTAACAAAGAAACAAATTAATTACTAAGACTAGATAGCTATATAGGGAGTTATGAGCAGAACTTAATTAGAACTTCTGTCCTTTTTTTTTTTTTTGGATTAACTTACTACTTACCAATGCTTCCGATAAGTTACACACTAATCACTGCTCATTCGGTATAAGTTACACACTAATCAGCTGCTCATTCAGTACAAAATGAGGCGTTTGCTTATTTGGAATGACAGATGTGTGCTACAACTAACAAAAGTCCCAAGTTCGGAATTTTAAAAAAGAAATGATGATATTTTTTTTTAGAAAAAACAAATGATATGACATAAAATAATTTTTTTAAAAAAGAATAAGGAGAATGAATGCAGGGGCACCTGAGTTAGAAAGAAGTACGGAAGCAAATTGCATGTTGTGCTTCCTACAAGAGTCCTCAACTACTTTTTCTAGTTTATAGCAATGAATATTGAATAGCGTTAGCATTTAAAGTGAGACGCGGCTTCGGGTCGCCGCACTCCACGGACAACTGGACAAGCAACAGACCCAGCTGCTTCCGTTTTACACGTGGCACCCCCAATGACAACCAACCACTCCCAGTTGAACACGTGTTTAATCATTTCTCCCAAGAAAATGGTACAACCAGCCAGTCCGTCTTATCTCCTCATCTTCATCGTCATCTTTCTTGTACTGAAATTTCAATGCCAATTGTTAAAGTTTTTCACGGTTTACCGGCAGCCGACCGGCCACCGGAAACACATTAACTATTAATTATTTTTCTTTTTGTAACTCGAGAATATGTCGTCATTTTCTTTTGCTTTATTCCTCTCCCTCTCTCTCTCTCTCTCTCCTTGTTTCAATGCCTCTTTTAGAAGTGAGTGACTTGACAAATGTCTCAAGCAGGAGATATATTCTATTTTAGACACTATTATATCAAAGCTTTTCCTCTTTTTAACAAGTCTTCGATAATGTTGTTGCCGAAATTAAAGCATAAAAAAAAATAAAAAAATAATGGTAAGGTCGACTTTTAGGCACTAACTAGCTAGGTGCCCATTTCGTTATTTTGTTCATTTATTTGTTAGATCATCAGTTTATTGTATTTGCTTTCTATTTCTATCTTTAACCTTGTATAAGCTTAAAGTTGTTCTATGCGTTTATATGACGGTCTAATTAATAATTAAATTTTTATTTTTTATATGTTTTTTTTTTCGGCCAATTGTAAATTCTGCATGGAAGTAACATGCGAACGAAATTGGTGTAAGTTTAGCTGTCATTAGCTGTAAAGATAATTCTCTCACCATCATATTCATAAATCTACTACTACTTCTCTCTCTCAAAAAAATTTACATTTCCCGATATGAAAATGAAAATTCCCAAACCCAAAAAAGAAAAAAATAAAAGTAGAAAAAAAGAAAAACAACGCACACTCGCTCTCTCGAAAGGAGCCAAACCCAGATCAGATCAACTGATCACGTGATCAAAAATACGTGGAAAAGACATAAAACGCCCTCTCTCTCTCTCTCTCTCTCTCTCTGAAAAAAGAAAATTAAGGAAAAGAAAAAAAAAAGAGCTCACTGGTTTTGATCATCTCGAGCTTCTAATTGGTTGTCTCTGGCCTCCTCACTGTTATTTGCTCCATCATGATCATGATCATGGGGGTCACTGATCATCATCATCATGACCTCCTTGACTTTCTCAGAATTCTCGTTCTCTTCTTCATTACTTTCTCCTTTTCTCTTCTCTGTTTTCGCTCCAAAAGAACAGACCTTAGTACAAGCAGGGGTGGCCAAGAAAGTAGGTTTGTCATCACCAGCCATGATGACCAAAATCTTCTCCTCGTAAACCTTGACCACCCCTTTGCCGGAATCTTTCTCTCCGGCGCCGCTCTCCAGGTCCCTCTCATCACGATCGTCATCTCCCCCGTGACGATCTCTCTCGTCCATTTGTCCTGAAAGTCTCCAGTATGAGCAAGCCAGTATCAAGAGCGCGAAAGCAATCAAGCCCAGCATCGCTGCCAACCCTCCGAAGAGGTACGGCACCGGCGAGTGCCACGGCGACCGCTGAGTCATCGCCGCCGTTGGCGACGGCGGTAGCGTCGAAGCTTCGGCGGCCTGCATGGTTGATGAGCTGCCAATACTACTACTAATAGATCTCATTTTTTGTGTTTTTGAAAAAATTGTTTTTGGAATTTGGAGAAAAGGGTTTTGAGTTTGGTTAGGGGTAGAGAGAGAAGGGGTGAAGATGTGAGCTTGGGGAAAAAAAGATGGTGGAGAGGTGGGAATTTATAGCGTGGGAAAAGGGTTAGTGGGGTTTAGGCTTTTAGGCCTTTTTTAGTTGAGTTCACGGATTTGGCCCTGTTTTGTTGCTGTGAACACGAAAACCAAATAGACAGGGGTATTGTATATAGTAAATACGTAATAGGCAATAGCATACCCTGAAAACTTGGATCCTTTGTTTCATGGGGCTGCCCCTGCCCCTGCCCCTATCGGTGAGCTTTGTGGGGGCACAAACGTTTTAAAACGAATAATTGGTGTGGGGCTATTTGGATATGACCAATGGGGGGCTCGTTAGGTGGCTCGAAAGAAACCCGACCCGACCCGACCCATTTACTTTGGTGGAAGTTATTATCCCTTTAAGTGTACTACTTGGATTTGGACCATTATCACAATAAAGCTATAAACAAATAATATCGTTTTGTGTTATTTTCTATTAAAAAAAATTGTGTTTTTTTTTTCCTGAAAAAAAAACATTTAGTAAGAATAATTGAACAATATTTTGGATTGTGTTACAGCAAGTTTTTAGCTGCGGAATTTGATCATTATAGTCATTTAAAAAAAAAAAAAAATATATATATATATATTCGTACCATTTTGAGTGCATAATTAAAATTAGAAGATTATAACTTCACTAAAATATATATTATCCACTAATTTCACAATATCAAGAGGAATATATATATATATTGATTAACGAACAATTTTGCATGTTTAGCATTTTTAGCAAACACATGCAATTTGTAATTATTGTCTTTTTCACTGATGAGAGATTCAAATTTGTCTCGTATAGGTTAAATAGTGAATTTCCAAACAAGGGCGGAGGCCAGGAGAAATAAACTGAGTAGCATTTATATTAAATGATCTCGAATTAGTTTTGCTTTTGAAATTTGGATTTCAGGCTTGGGTTATTCTAACCTCCCACTAATATTGTATATAATTTTTCTAGAAGGGAAAGTTTTGTGCGGATGACGTATAACATATTCACCTTGATTATAAAGGAAGACACTTAATCAAACTCGAAGAGGCACTTGGCTATGTTGCTAGGGTCCATATCAACATTGCGACAGTAAAAACGCACTCTAAGTTTATGTATACATAAATATATATATATATGTAATAGTGACAAGATTTGGGTGTTCGCAGTTAGAGAGACCACAATCATTGAGAAAAAGATAAAGAAGAACAGCCATTGTATTTTGTATGGACAAGTGCCAACAAACCTCATGTGCCTTTCGTTTCATTTCTAATATCATTTTCTTA
Organism: Parasponia andersonii; assembly: GCA_002914805.1. Classification (NCBI taxonomy): domain Eukaryota; kingdom Viridiplantae; phylum Streptophyta; class Magnoliopsida; order Rosales; family Cannabaceae; genus Trema; species Trema andersonii. Next base: position 768,383 of record JXTB01000035.1, read on the forward strand.
GATATATGGTGGAGAGTACCACCTAAACATTCCATTTTTTTTTTCCCGTTAATAAATTTGCTTTTGTTTTTATTTCTGGCGCTGAAAGCTGTAATTTAGGAAAGTTTCCCATTATATATATAGACTACTCAGCAATAGCATTATTTTGGGTGTACGTTTGTGGTTTCGTATAGGGAAAGGTTAGTCTAATTTCCTAAAGCCGAATGAACAAAGGAAAATCAGTCGCTATAGCCAAGGCCAATGTGGCATATAAGCCATTGTATAAAATTCGTTTTTTTTTTTTTTTTTTTTCGTTTTTTCCCCTCTTCATTGTTCCTAGCTATAGTCTCAATTAACCCCCAAAAAAAAAAGCATAGTGAAGTCTCGTTGATTTTAGAATACTACTGCTTCTCCTCGCGTATTTCAAGAAATTATCGCAGCATGCATGCATGTCAGCGACTGTGTGCTCTGTTGCATGTGACACCTTTTTTTCGCTAAATATATGATCATGTTATTATTAGCTGTTTCGTTTTGTTCTGTTATACATGCTTCTTATTTCTGATATTTATTAATGTATAATACCTTATCGTCAGTTCGTGACGCATGAGTATATCACGTTATTGATTAACATACACAGTTTGTATTTGATTATCGAGATGAATAACAAATTAAATTGGGTTGTGGACCGTGGAGTACGCAAGAGATTACGCCTGATCATTCCTAAGCTATATTTTACAAATCAAGCAACGTGCTTAATTTTTTTTTAATACCCTAGGAGAGATTAATAATAGATACAATATATATTGTTCAAGCTATAGATATAATATGCAATATACAATACCAACGCGCTTTTTTTTTTAATACAATATATATTGTTCTAAGTTATTAACCGCCAGTATATACTACAATAAAAAAAGGCCTTTCAAGGCGCTTTATAAGTACATTGAAATATTTTTCACGGCGCCCACAAAAGTGTCTTGGTTGTAGGTGTCGTAATAGGTTTTGACTACTAAAGCGTTTATAAGGCGCCGTAGAAAGTCTACCAAGGCACCTTAGAGGCGCCGTGAAAGGCATCGTACGAAGGACCTTCCTCGGTACCTTATAAGGGCAGTGGTACATATTTCTAGAGGGTATTTATAATGTATTTGTCTATATTACTTCCTGGAATTTTATAAATGTAATCCAAATTCATTACATACACCAAATATTTGAAATAAAATGGAGTATAAATATATATTTACATACTAATATTAAATTAACATAATAATTTGATCATAATCATATCCATATAGTCTATATAAACTAAGTATATATATACATTAGTTTTCTAAGCCAAACTAACATGATCATCAAAGACTACATATAATTTAAATAAACAAAGATTAAGAACCTCAAATGATAAATTGTATTAGTTCTTCGACCCATTCTTCAAAAAGTCCGTTGATATCATCCTTTGTATAGAAATTTTGTCCATTAAACTACAAATTCAAACACCTTATCTATTAGAAAGTGATCAATCAAACTATAAATTAGAAAATAACTAATAAAACATATGTTTACATACCATTGTAGTAAATGATTTAACATTGGTTTGTTCAATGACTTCTCTCATAAATTTAAATATGTAGAATCCGCATTCAACACTTGTCGGTTGTCTTGGGTACTATATATAAGCATAAAGTAAACATAAGTAATTTTAATTAATCTTGCATCCAACAAGTATTATTAATTAAAGTTTAGTATCTTTATTAACTTATAAATCGGACTATTTGATCTTCTTTTCTTTCATTTTTCTACATTATATATGTTGAATGTACTTTGAATTGGAAATACGCAAACACAATAATAAAAGATTAGCAATAGCAATCATAAATAAAAATACCATAAGAAACTGAACTATAACAAAATAACTATTAGAGAACTTACTCAATCATTGTTAAACCAATTTCTTTACGGAGAGCTAAACCGAGAGGATCTAAAAACCATGCATAATTTTTGAGAGGATAAATAATAAGCAACATCCAATGTTCCCTACTCATAAAATTGATGATAAATATTATTAATAATGTAACAATTAACTTCATATAGGAAGTAGTTGATCATATGATAATTTGTTAGATTTAAAATCTTACCCATGATTCTAAGGTGTAATTAGAAATTGATATTCATTCTCTATGGATAACATCTGGGTTGCTAAACTTATAGCACGATCCTCACTTGGACCACCTTCTGTAACAACTGCACTAGGATCCATGAACATATACCTAGCTTGATAGCCATATTGGGTCATTAAATGGTGCAAATGCCTACAAGTACAAAATACGATGTGTGTTATATTATATAATTGCCAACTATAGATATATGTATATATATGAAGTTCTACATATATAAAAAAAAATAAACTTCTTACCTCATGTATAATGTAATAGGCATGGCCCCGATCTTTTGTAATGTGCAAAACTCAATTATATCTTCTTTGAATACAGGCAAATGAAAAGCCTCTCCAAACACTTCTTCATCAAAGAGAACATGAACAACAACATCTTCATGCACTCCTTGAATGGTATTCAATAGTAATCTTATAGAAGATGGTGTACTATCAATAAATCTAAATTGTGTTTGTATAACAGATTCTACTTTCTTATTGATTCACGAAAATTATGCTCCCCTAATTCTCTGCCGTGAATAATAGTTGATAAGGTTGACTCTTGTATATGTCCTAAAGCAACTATGTTATCAAGAGACCCTACTGCAAGCTTGTATGGTCAGTTATACAATATAGAAAATCAAATACAATTTATAAATACAAGTAGTTAATAAACAAATAAGAAAGAAACTCATATAAACATACTTTTTTGAGTCGTGAAGATGTTCCTACAGCCATTATTGGATTTACATGTATCTCTTGTGGTTGCACTTCTTCCCTTTGAACTTCTGGCCGTGAAGGAGTTGTATTAGAACCACCAACGTTACTTTGTTGTCCTGCTTGAATCTTAACAATTTTTGCTTTGAACCGTTCTTCTTGTTCTTTAAGCATTTGTTGCATCTTGCGTGTTTGTTCATCTTACCATTGTTTCAAATCAAATGATTGTTGCTTCTTTGTTGGAGCAGGTTGATGAAAATATTGTCTGTGGCTAATGTGAAATTTCATTCTCCGTACACGTTCAGAAAATTCAGGAGTGCCTAAAGCCATTGTTAAGATATCATTAGAACTGTCTATCTCGAGATTTTCCTCTTGGAACTGTTGATTATAATTTTCCTATAAAACATGTATAGAATTGAACATTAGACTATGCTATACTTTTAACAAAATTACAAATTAATATAAAATATATGTTGTAATAAGCAACTTACAATTCTATCAACAATCACTTTGATTTCCTCAATATAGCCTCATTTTTTAGGAACACGTCCTCTACTCCACAGCTCGGATCTATCACTACCACATTAACCTTCGTCTTTTTCAATCTTAGCTTCTAATCCAGCATAACCCAAACGAGACATACGATGTGGATATTTATTTTGCGTTACTTTTCCCTTTTGTACTTTCTTAGCTTCCTCCCATTCTGCACTTACTCTTTTCTTAACAAACTCATCCCAAACTTTAGGTTCAATCCATGGTGCATATGATACTGGAGAGTGCTCTAATAACTCTGGATAAGTATATCTATACTCATAAATCAGTTCAGTTGTAATCCTAGACTTAAAATCGCTCCACATTTTCCCACAACTTTTTAAAGTTTCTTTTTTTGCTTTGTAGTCCAATACAAATGTTTCCTACAATGTAAAAGAAATAATATTGATATCAAATATATATTCTAATAAATATGAAATAGAAAGATTCATGTCCATACCAATATTATATGCCAGAACTCTTCTTTTAGGTCCTTTGGTACAAGCGTCCAGTTATTAATGTTGATTGAGATCTTGCGACGAACCATAAGATCATAAAAGCTCGCCAAATGTTTACCTTCATCCCTAGTTGGTTGTGCCTATTCATTGTACGCGATCACTTCTTTTTTGTTATCACTTCTTTTTATAATCAACTCCTTCATTTGAGTCGTACCTCTTAGATTCTTTTTGTATTTTCTTTCACCTTAACTACTTTGTGATGGTGTAAATTGATAAACATCATCTGGACCTTCATTTTTCATGTCAATAATTACTTGTTAAATAATAAAACCACAAATGTATATCAAAAATTAAGATAGAAAATAATAAGCACGTAAACATAAGAGATAATATATTTAAAAAAATAATACATCAATCCATAAAGATATAAAAATGAAACACAAAGATATAACTTATTTGACTTGTACCTCATTGGTTTCTTTCTTTGATTATCAATCTAAATACCTTCACCATCATCTCGTAAACATGTAACATCACCTTCATTAACGTCTTCTATCAAAGCCTCTACCGAAACTCCTTTTGAGAATATTTTATGAGCAACAAGTATTTCG